>SEYY01018794.1:20000-25000 GCA_009176605.1 Armadillidium nasatum | reverse complement strand
CACTCTTAGGACTCAATTTTCTAAGCTCCACATCATACTCTTTTAAACTAACTACTATATCCGGATATTTACATAGATCATATTCAATATGCTCAAACTGGTGGAACTTCCATCTTGAACTCCTCTACCTCGAAAAATTCTTTACTTTTAATTTTTACCCAAACACTCTTATTGAAAACACCATCTTCAACTTTATCTCAAACATCTTCCGCCCTACTACTTCTCTCCCTTCTGCTCCTAAACTTCAACTTTACATCAAAACTCCCTATCTAAGGACCCTTACTCCTTCCTTCAATAAAGAATTAAACTCTCTTTTTCAATCATTCTTTCCCCATATAAATACACGCTTCCTGGAGGCTCAATCCCCACCTGGAGGGTGTACCTCCACATTAGGAGGGGGAATGGCGTAGCTACAACACCCCATTTTTCAACCTCTTTCCTGAACCCCGTTTTGAGGATTCATCCCACTTGGAGGGATATACACCCTCTCACCCCGCCCTCCTTCAATCACTCCCATTAATCGGTAATCGCACATGACACATCACAGCTGCCAGCAACATTTAAAATGTAAATAATCATCAAAAAAACAGATTTCAAGTTTGGCTGGAGAAGCATCCGAGCTCTGATCCTCATGAGTGGAAATATATGACGTTACCACTAGGCTAATGTAAGAGTAAAATTATCCCCTAATGTAAGAGGCATACCCTCCGCGTCAGGAAGAAATCAGGAAGGAGTCTAGTATTGCAACATTGCAGAAAATTGCCTCACGAAAGAGCGTGAACTCGGCCAGGTCGAGCTAAACTTGAAATTAAAAATCAAAAGCCAACATTCCCTTTTTGCGGTGGAAAGCGTTATCCTTACTATATATATATATATATATATATATATATATATATATATATATATATATATATATATATATATATATATATATATATATATATATATATATATATATATATATATATATATATATATATATATATATATATATATATATATATATATATATATATATATATAGATAAGTGACTGTCCCTTATTTTGTATTGTTTATTTAATTAATGCGATTCCGAAACAAGTTTGAGTACTTTGCATTTTAAATTTTATAAGCCTATTGAAAAGAGGAAACACGACTTCGATCTGTGCGACATAATCTATCATTATACTTTATTCCTTATATATATTATATAATATACTATATATATATATATATATATATATATATATATATATATATATATATATATATATATATATATATATATATATATATATATATATATATATATATATATATATATATATATATATATATATATATATATATATATATATATATATATATATATATATATATAATATATATATATATATATATATATATATATATATATATATATATATATATATATATATATATATATATATATATATATATATATATATATATATATATATATATATATATATATATATATATATATATATATATATATATATATATATATATATATATATATATATATATATATATATATATATATATATATATATTATATATATATATATATATATATATATATATATATATATATATATATATATATATATATATATATATATATATATATATATATATATATATATATATATATATATATATATATATATATATATATATATATATATATATATATATATATATTATTCTCACCAGATAGCGTAGTTAGGGCATAGTCTGTATCTCGATATATATATATATATATATATATATATATATATATATATATATATATATATATATATATATATATATATATATATATATATATATATATATATATATATATATATATATATATATATATATGACTATTCATCTTTTCATACTTTCATGTCCTTCCATTTTCATAGTATATATGTATATGCATGTATATGTGGGTATGTGTATCTGTGTATGTTTGTTTGTATATCTATATTTGTGTCTGTATGTGTATGTGTATATATGTGTATGTGTGCATATATATATATATAATATATATATATATATATATATATATATATATATATATATATATATATATATATATATATATATATATATATATATATATATATATATATATATATATATATATATATATATATATATATATATATATATATATATATATATATATATATATATATATATATATATATATATATATATATTATATATATATATATATATATATTGTGTGTGTGTGTGTGTGTATATGTATGTGTGTGTTTGTGTGTATATGTGTATGTGTGTATGTATGTATATATATGTGTGTATGTATGTATGTATGTATGTATGTATGTATGTATGTATATATATATATGCATATGTGAATATATATATGTGTATATGTATATATGTGCACATGTGTGTGTATGTGTGTATGTATGAGTATGCATGTGTATATGTATGTTTATCCGTTGATGTATGTATTCATGTATGTATATGTGCATACTTGTTTATATATGTATATGTATGAATGCATGTATGCTGTGTATGTATGTGTACATGTATGTATATGAGTATTTGTATCTATGTGCATATGTTTTGCTTGTATACATGGGTGTATATTGTATATATATGTGTCTCAACTATGTCTCTCTGTATGTTTGCAGGTGTATACCTATGTATGCATGATTGTATATATGTGAGTATGTGAATGTATGCATTTGTGCATATGTCTATATATGTGTATCTTCGTTTGTTTGTGTGTGCATGCATATGTACCCATAGCTTGCATGTATGCATGTTTTGTAGTCATTCTGGTATGTAGTTTGTTTTCATGTATGTATGTGCATATGTGTGCTTAAATTCATTATGTGCATGTGGTCTGGTCAAATGATCGTTAGTTCACTCTATAGTATGTTAGTACATAAGTGTGTGCTTGACCTTAAGTTTCATCTTGTCTTTCACAAGCAATTCTCTCATTACAGTTTTCCTTTCTGCCCTGTTACATTGTTCATTATTGCCATAATCTATTTTATTTTTATATATACTATATATATATATATATATATATATATATATATATATATATATATATATATATATATATATATATATATATATATATATATATATATATATATATATATATATATATATATATATATATATATATATATATATGAACATTTTCATTTCATATTCCCACTGATATCTCGGTTAAAAAAAAAGAGCTTTATAAGATTTGTTATAATTTACTTGGGTTTGAATATTGAATTATCGTTTAAATTATTTTTAAATATAAAATATTTAAATTTCCTAGATTTTTCTTTTTTAAAGCAATTTCTACTAACCTAACCTGACCTAAATTAACCTAACCTGTGCTAAGTATTAACTCAGAGAGTTGTAAATATTTTAATTTAGATTTCTTAGAAAAGCTGAAGTGAAATTAAAGAGTTAAAGAATATCGGAAGGATAAATTGCAACGATGTATTGTTGCTGTTAAATTTACAACTTGCATGTGCCAGCGTGCCTAAATTTCATTCCGTTCCTCTCCCCCACATTGTAACCTCTTACTTCCATATTCTTCAGTTATGCTACACGAGTTTTTAAGAAAGTAGGCACGCAAACTGGTACAATGATGTCGGAATTATTAATACAACAGCAACCATACATGGAAAGATTAAAAATCTTATAAGAAGGTTCTCAGACCCAAGAACCTTGTGAAGAAAATCGACTGTGACGAGTATCCATTTATCACACCATTTATCGAAGATTTTATAAATTTTAATTAAAAAATGGTTTCTTATTACAAGAACTGACTAGGAAATTTCTTTCTCCTTAATTAATATTTGCTAAAATATTTTTCATTATTTTTAAATATTAAAAAGAACTTTCTAAAAAAATTTTGGTGCTCCTCTTCTTGGTGTTTTACATATGTATTAAATTTATGCTTAATAATAATTTTATATTATTATGAGCTTTCTCAAGTATAATTTCTTTTTGTATCTTCGTGGTGTGGTGGTTAACGCTTTGACTTACCATCGGAAAGATAATGGTTCGAATCTCCAATAGCAGATTAGAAATTTTTAAAATTTCACTCCACTGGTTATGTGGTTTCATACTTATATATATATATATATATATATATATATATATATATATATATATATATATATATATATATATATATATATATATATATATATATATATATATATATATATGAGTAAAAATAATGTTTTTTAATTTTAATTAAGTATTTATGAATATTTTTAACCTTAATTGCTAACCTATTCCAATTTTTAGGTGAAAATTTTCGCCGTTAATACCGTTAATATTTCTAATTACGTAGCAAAAACATTTCTTCCGCTTGAAAACATCGTTTTTGATTGGCTAATAAAATTGGTTTTCCACTTGAAAGACTCTCTCTGGTTGGTTAATAAAATTACAAGGAATTCAATAATCCATTGCTATTGGCTAATCTTCGTTCGAATCGTTCAATAATAATTTCAAAATTTGTTAGAATCGACTTGATTTTGGTGTGAAGCACCTTTTTTTTCATATTAATTAAACCTTTTTTCGATTAATAAAATATTTCTATCCATAAAAATGTTAAATTTTAATTAAAATAATTATCAAAATAATCTTCTATAGCTTATTTAGCAGTTTTTAATATAAAAATATTTTGGAAGGTTAATTTTGACATGGTTGGCAATAAAAAGGACCTATTTTAATTTCAATATATTAGTTAAAAATTTAAATATGCAATCAATCATCAATGTAAAAATACATTGATTTTTAGTTTGAAGCTAACCTGTAACATTTCTCCGACATAAAATAAATTATTATTATTATTATTATTATTATTATTATTATTATTATTATTATTATTATTATTATTATTATTATTTATTATTATTATTATTATTATTATTATTATTATTATTATTATTATTTTTATTATTATTATTATTATTTATTGTTTTTCATGGTTACTAATATGAAT
>SEYY01018794.1:12500-15000 GCA_009176605.1 Armadillidium nasatum | reverse complement strand
CAGATTCCTTGGCTAGCTGAATCTAGTGAACATTTCAAAGTTTGATAAAGTACACTGCAAAAATTGTCCCAACGAATCGTTGGGACAAGGGGCGAAAATGTCACAGTAAAATTTTCAATTGTTTATTATGTTTATTATTGAGGAAAAAACATGTTAAGCATAAAAAAGTCGCTTCACCAATTTATTTTCTAATATGAAAATAACTGAAAAAATTTGTTGGGAAATTTTTACAATTTGTCCCAATGATTTGCTAGGACAATTTTTGCAGTGCAACGAGCAGGGAACCTCCTTATACAGTATATTTTTCTATATGAACAGTTTTAATTGTGATGGGAATTCTGAGGGGCCTTCAGAACTTCTTCACACCATAGTTGCTTACTATGTAAGGGGAGAGAGCATCATGAGCTGTCTTAGCGTGTGGTTCACTCGCTCTAAACTCGTGATGGCCTCAAGGGCAGTATTTTGTCTGCCTGGAGGGACGGCATATGTCCTCGTTGGTAAGGTCCGCTCTCAAAAAAAAAAAAAAAAAAAAAAAAACCCTCTATAAGGGAGGGTTATTAACGTTAGTAAGAAGACATTACTCACTTCTTTGTGATACATCCAGGAGGTACATCGGAAAGTTATCCCAAAAGCCAAACGAACGCCAGTAGTCATTTATTTCTCAGATATTTACTGTAATTGTATCAACCTTGGCTCAAACAAGAGTCCTTTTGGTATTTTTGATTTCCTAGGCAATAGCATATCTATATCCAAGAGACACCTCCCCTACTTCGGATTTAAACTCGCTTTCAATTTCATCACTCCTTGCCTTGAAAAAACATTTCCAGTTCTTTTTAAAATTCATAAATTTTTTTGTGCATAGTTAAACTTTTTGACTTTATTCTTTCCCTTTAATTTTCACTCATTATTTTCCATTCTCTGTTCATATTTTATTATGGGTCTAGCGTTACAAAAACCTTTTACCTCTTTCATGCATTTTTATAATTATAGTATTCAGAGGTAATACAACAAATATTGAAGATTTATTCTGTGTAAAACAATGACATGTCTGTGGAAGCTTGGTAAGAAGTTGTTTCTGTCTTACGAAACTGAATGTGGATTATAAATGCTTTTAATATACACTAATGCCACTAAAATGTAGAAAATAGACATATTCTTCATTATACACCATATTATTTGGAATAACATTTAAAAACACTAGAACAGTTTCTTCTCCTCTTAGTTACCATTCTGGATTAATATTATATATCCTCTACGGAACTGCATTTATCTCTACAAACATTCTGTCACAGTTTCTGTTACCACAACTAATCCTTGGTTCATGAGATGAAACACATTTTCATAACTAAATACTACTTATTATGTGATATAAAATATTAGGGATGGAGTGAAGTATCGGTATCGGTATCGGTATCGGCAAGTATCGGCATATTTTCCGATACTGTATCGGTATCGGTATCGACCTTTTCAGTATCGGTATCGGTATCGGGTAATTTTTATGTATCGGTATCGGTATCGGTAAAAATTTTGGTATCGCTCCATCCCTATAAAATAGGATTACTTTTAAGTATCTAAGTAACCATTTTTTATATTCAGAAAAAGATTGAGTTCGGAAGATCATACATTGAATTATTCAAAATCTTATTGAGAAAAAAATTAAAAAAATTAAAAAAAAAAAATTTTCGAGACATCATATAATTTAAATTTAGTTTATTATTTATAACTGTTAAATATTTTAAATATTTTAAATATTTGAACGAACTATAAAAAAAAACAGTTTTAATAATTTATTTCAAGCAATTAAAATTTGTTCGTCAATAATCAAGCACAGATATTTTAAAATTAAATTTTAAAATAATTTTAAAAGTAAATTAACCAATTGTTTCAACAACTAGAGTTTCGATTAAAATTGTGCAAAAAGAAAATAAATAAATAAATAAAAAATAAATAAATAAAAATAAAAAATAAATAAATAAATAAATAAATAAAAAAAATAAAAAATGGATGATTCACATCGTATTGCGACACTTTGGACTGCTTTTCAATCCTACATCAACCAAACTGTCTTTCTTTCACATGAGTAAATTAAATAGAAGAATTGCCGGTTCTTTTTCAAGTCCAGAAAGATATGATTACATTATCTACCGTAATTACCTGTATCGTGGCACAAACGGTAGTGCGATAGACTGACGTGATTGACGGTGCTTGCTCGATCCCACTTGGTGATACTAGAAAAGTTCCTCTCCTCGAATAGGGCAATATTCTTGAGACTTAAAATTTTATTTTTTTAATCTATATACCATAACTGAATGAAAGACTGAGTGAACCGCTGAACACAAGTTAAATTTGATGACAAAATCTCTGGGTTGCTGTGCGATAGATAACATAAACAACCTCGTTCTCTGTCTCATATTCATTACGCTAATTGGACTATTTAATTTAGAAGCTAAAGAAATTATTAAATAAAATTTAATCATCAAAAATATGTTCTTTCTATTAT
>SEYY01018794.1:5000-7500 GCA_009176605.1 Armadillidium nasatum | reverse complement strand
TACCAGCTGCCCGGCAGCAGTATCAATTTTTTAATTTGGATGGTCTAACAGTTGATGTAAGTTTAATAAATTAAATGTTATTTAACTCTTAAAGGTTTGTATATTTTTGGAAACGTTTATTTTATTTTATTTTATTTTATTTTTTTTTTACCTCTATGTGTTATTAATCTAACACGTATAATTAAATAACATATAACATTTAGGTTTTGCTTCCAGTTTAAGAGTATATCTTATTCACATGATGTTACAAGATTAAACTAACGCTTCAAATTATGTGTTATTTATTTTATGCGTTAATAATACTTTTAGAGTTTTGTTAATTAGATGTTGATTGGGTAATTTCTGTAAGAGCTTGTAATTTTCTAGAAAACTAGTAATCTCTTTTCTATAGGTTTACTCTTCTAAGAGTCTCGAGAATTGTCTCTAGTAATCTTTTTTTTCTCTACAGAATGACTCTTCAAGTGCTTCTCGAGTTGTCTTAAAAGATTTAGATTTTGCAGCTTCAGGTAGCTACAGATGTGAAGTTCTCTACAGAAGGTCCTGAATTCTCTACTGTCATTGGACAAGGAAATCTTCTGGTCGTCGGTAAATTTCTTATTTTCTTCGTAATTAAAAAAAATTAAAAAAATAAAAAATAAAAAAAAAAATTAAATAATTTAAATTACGAGAAACACTCGTCCTTCAAACCTTGATATACACGAATATCTGCTATACATTAACAAAGGCTTTAGGATCTTAATCTAAGATTTGTTAATTTAATTTTAGAGAATAAGTGGAAAAATTTTAAGAAATAACGCGTTTAAAAAAATGTGTTAAGGATTGGGCTTAGATCTCTCTCTCTCTCTCTCTCTCTCTCTCTCTCTCTCTCTCTCTCTCTATCTATATATATATATATATATATATATATATATATATATATATATATATATATATATATATATATATATATATATATATATATATATATATATATATATATATATATATACTTGGTTACCTAAAGTTCTCCTTATCTATATGTATATGCGGTCATGAATATTTTGCTAATACATGTAAATATGTTTGGTTTAATCAATACAATAATTACTTTTTAAGACTGTGTTGACCAGACTTATTGATCTTTTATGCTATTTAAATATTACTAAAGGATGCTTAAGTGAAGAGTCTATATTAAATCAATTAATCCGTCATATTCTTATTTAAAGAGGCACACACACACAAACAACACATACACGCACACACACATGCGTGCTCGCACATAGACGCACACGTATATATTATATATATATATTATATATATATAATATATATATATATATATATATATATATATATATATATATATAATATATATATATATATATATATATATATATATATATATATATATATATATATATATATATATATTCTCATTTTATCAGAACCTCTGTCATCAGACCCGAATTTGACAGGTGGGAAGCGGAAATACGAAATTAATGACACTGTTGACCTAATGTGTACGTCCAGTCCTTCCAGACCTGCTGCCCACTTAACGTGGGTCATAAATGGGCATAGCGTAAGTGCTGGTGACATATTTGCATTGCCTATATATATATATATATATATATATATATATATATATATATATATATATATATATATATATATATATATATATATATATATATATATATATATATATATATCAAACAGCCGCCTAAAGAGCAGGTCATGGACGTTGGTTTGCACCAACAAATTGATGGCTTACTGGTGAGGTCTTCGAAAATCAGCTTCAGAGCAACTCCATCTCATTTCGTGAGCGGTCGACTTGTCATCAAGTGTGTAGCGTCTCTGTCCAAGCCATTGAATATTATTAAAAACACTAAAAATAGAGATACCAACTCTGATGATATGCCTAATAGGATGTTAGCGCATTTCTTTAATAAATGGGAAAATACTATCGAAGGTATTATTATTACTATTATTATTATTATTATTATTATTATTATTATTAGTAGTAGTAGTAGTAATAGTAGCAGTAATATTAATATTATTTGTGAAAGTAGTGTTAAAAATAAAATAATAAAAGTAAAAGGGGAAAAATTATTATTATTATTATTATTATTATTATTATTATTATTATTATTATTATTATTACTATTAGTAGTAGTAATAACAGTAGCAGTAATATTAATATAATTTGTGGAACTAGTGGTAAAAATAGAAATAATAAAAGAAGAAGGGGAAAAGTGGTTTAGTACTTTTTTATTATTATTATTATTATTATTTTTATTATTAGTAGTAGTAGTAGTAGTAGTAGTAGTAGTAACAGTAGCAGTAATATTAATATTATTTGTGAAAGTAGTGTTAAAAATAGAAATAATAAAAGTAAAAGGGGAAAAGTGATTATTATAATTATGATTATTATTATTATTATTATTAGTAGTAGTAGTAGTAGTAGTAGTAGTAGTAGCAGTAATAACAGTAGCAGTAATATTAATATAATTTGCGGAAGTAG
>SEYY01018793.1:135000-136913 GCA_009176605.1 Armadillidium nasatum | reverse complement strand
TTGTGCCGAAAATATATCTAGTGTACTATTATCCTTACAGAAAGGTGTTTATGTGATTCCTGTTGGATCCCTTTCTTCCTACACTACACCCACTACTAAAACAATCACAATCTCTTTCCTTTTAAAAGTTTTGATTTGAAACTGTCTATTCGCACTTAGCTTCAGATAAGTCATGTGGACGGCTACCAAAACTAGCCGGTTATCCATCCTTTTCCCCATCATTGCTTGGAAGTTGGTGGACTCCGGGTATGGAATTGGTGTGGTTTTGGGATTGCTGACCTATTTTTTTTATCGATTTTTTCAACATATGATTTTAATTTAATTTCCATTAAGATAAGCATCACCTTTCATCTGCTAGATCTCATCTCCTCTTCTGAACCTTAACTCAGATGTTTGAGTGCTCCCACGGTAAAACTTATTCTTCTTCGTCTTATCGTTTGTTTCTATGGTCTATTTGCATCCAAAGGAAGATGTTGCGTGTCTGTGGCTAATAACGTTGTTTAATCAGGTTTAGTTAATTTGGAATCTCCTGAATTTTCTATTTCAAGATTTATATTCTCATTCCAATCTAAAACTAAATTAATCCTACAACTAAATTAATCACAATCCTAATTAATTCCAAAAGTTTGTTGTTTCAGATATCTTTAAGTTTTATAATAAGGAGGCACATGGCACCGATGGTCTCCCTCCTGTGATTCTTAAAACTAATGCTTTAATGCTTCCGTGCTTGCACCTTACATTTGTGAAGAATTTTTTATGCGTCTATCAACTCGTCTTTTACTTTATGCTGGAAGTGTGTGTTCATATCTGCTCCGATAAAGGAAACGCACCTGAACTCTCAAAAATTCGTCCTACAGTTTTAGCCTCTGTTACTTCCAAAGCTTTCGAATCTATACATAAATGGAATATCTGGAACCAGCTTAATTTTCCCAATTTTATCTCTGATCGACATTATAGCTCACGTAGGAAACACCTAACCGGTAATCTAATTTGTCTTCTATCTGATCGAAAGCGTCCGATAGAGTATAGTTTAAAGTTTTCATTTATATATTTTTCCCTTTCCAAATTTCTCTCTCTCTCTCTATACCCTCTCCATTTTTTTCTGGTCATTCTACAGCTGTTTTCTTGAACCACCATTGTTTATCCATTAAATATCTGAGTAGTGATTTTGTTCTTCAGGGTTATGTCTTATTTTCATAAATGAACTTCTACCTGTCACTCAGTCACCTATTCACTCCTTTGCTGAAAATTCCAGTTAATTACTCCTTTTGTCTTGAAAGACAATCCACTCACCTTGAAATATCCGATGCTAGGAGTTCAACCTTGGAGCAGCTGATCTCTGAACTTTATCAGATTTCAATCTTTGAAACATACAACTCAAACCCTTCTCTGTCATTCCAATTTTTGGTTTCTTGTATTCGTGATCTCTGTTGAAAGAAAGAATTACATTGCTTTACTTACCAAACATGCTACTAAGATGTTAGGTGTCCTGCTTTTTCTTGCTTTTTCATATCGTTGGGTCTATTTCTACTCAAAACCATTCTTAATATGGCAGAGTCCTGGACTTTTCGATTTATTAGTTTTCTCAGAGATATTGAGTTCATCCAATCACTTTCCAGCCAATGAACCGTTGCACCACTCCCTTTAAACTATCGATATTACAAAGTCACTCACTGCTCTTCCAAATTGTCTAGCCTTTTAAACGTTGCAATATATATATATATATATATATATATATATATATATATATATATATATATATATATATATATATATATATATATATATATATATATATATATATATATATATATATATATATATATATATATATATATATATATATATGTTTTTATATAAAGGCACCCAAACTGTCTTTTAACTCTTATTTATTATATTTGCTTGAAAGATTC
>SEYY01018793.1:130000-132500 GCA_009176605.1 Armadillidium nasatum | reverse complement strand
TTTAAGCCTTAAACCTGTAAATCTACCACTTCCTGAATAAAACTTTATGAATGAAAGAATTAATATGTTCAATTTAATATAATTTTAATATTTAGCACTGTCACAAACATTTGCACTTCACTTCTCACGAAAAACGCTGAAACTAAAATAAGAGTGGAAAGAACCATAAAGAATTATTTTTCTGCTTGCAATTTTTGACAACTTTTATAAATGGTGAAAAACTGACTCGACAAAGAAATTCTGAGCTTCACCAACCTCGTAAAATGTCTGATGAAATTTTTAATAAATTTTTAATATATTGAGTAATCTTTGTTTTTCGTTGGTAAATATTTTGAGTCTTAATTAATGAGTTAAATTATTAAATTTATAAACAGGAACTAACTAACAAATTAACATTTCAATAGAATTAAAATGAGTTAGTAATCAATTTTAAATACTATGAAATGTATTTTCAAAGACATCAGTCATTACTTGCAGTTCAGTTTTCATCTGAGTCCAAAGAAAACGGGATTTATTTTGTTTCAAAGTTTTGTTGTGTTGTGTTGCGTGTAGGCCGTACAGTTTCTTTCACAAAGGCTATCTTTAAGTAAGTTATAATTTTATTTTTATTGAATTTCTATATGTAACGAAAATCTCTTGTTAGAATGTTAAATTAATTAATGACAAAGTTAATAACATAATATTCAACAAGTTTTCAGTAGTGTTTTAAAAAATGGCAAAAATTTTAATGCAAAATTAACATAAAAGACCTCAAGAAATAGGAAAAATGTTAAGAATCCAAGATATTTTTTTCTAGTATTGTTTTCTATACATTAACACAAATAATTATTTAAGTTTATATTACTATTTTTTTGGGGGTGGGAATGTGGAGAGGAGTGTGGGGGACAATTAATTTTACCAAGTAAAAACATATTTTGTATTGAAAATATTATCCCCAAACCGCTTCTTGAGTACATTTTAATGTTTTCTGTCTCCTTTCCAATATATCACAACTAAAAAGATTGTCTTTCGTTTATCAGATCTAATTTCTGAAACTTTTAATTTCAATACATTTTAAAATTCTGTCTCCTATCTCCAATATAAACAGTACATTGTTCTTTGTATTGTATCGATTTCGGTAATCATTTAATTCTAACTTTTTTATTATAATTTTATTCCGTTTATATTTATATTATATATATTTTATATATATATATATTAATATATATATATATATATATATATATATTATATATATTATATATATATATATATATATATATATATATATATATATATATATATAATATATATATAATATATATATATAGTTTTCATACAATTTGTTGTAAAATATATATTCATAAATATTCTGAATCTTATTTTTATTAAAATAAATATTCTTTTAATTAAATAAAATGACAGATATGAAAAATATATAAGGCAAATGATATAATTTTGCATTTATCATTGGTTGAATAAGATAACAATGTTTTTTCCTGGTAATGTATATATTGCATTATTATTATTATTATTATTATTATTATTATTATTATTATTATTATTATTATTATTATTATTATTATTATTATTATTACCAATTATTATTATCATTATTATTATTATTACCAATATTTTTAACATTTTTATCATAACTTGATATTTCTTGTTAGTACTAGTTTTATTATAATCATTATTATTATTGCTATCTTTACTACTTTATGTATTATTATAATTGTTTGTTATATTATATGTATCATATTTGTATTTTAATGGGTATTGAAATAAATTGATGAACTATTTATCGACTAAACTTTGGGGCTCAGTGGAAACCAATGTGTACCCCCTTGGAAGACTCTTTTCAGAGAAATGTACTGTTATCTAATTATTAATATCGTATTTAGTAATATAGGACCTACTGAAACATTGTAAAATTGTAATTGTACTTTTTTGAATAAAATATAGAAAAAAATTATAGCAAGATATACAAGAAATTTTTCCCCTAGGCAAACCTCATTCCTTTATTGTATTACTATTGGAAAATGTCACCACAGGTCAAAATCTAATAATTAATTATTATTAATAATAATAATAATTATTATTATTATTATTATTTATAATAGTAATGGATAATATAAGTTTGATCTTAAATTGTTAATTTAATTGTTAAGATCTAAATTAAATAATTAAATAATGTAAATGTTTTCTTTACATTTTAAAATTATTAATATAAATCAGTTAAAATCAAGCAGGCTTCATTATATAGTATACAAAATTGACAAATCAGGGAAATATGATATTAAAAAAAATGGAAAAAGCACGCAATTCTTGTCATCTTTGGTTTCACGTATTCTTCATGTAATCCAAAATAATACTTTAATTAAAGCCATTCTCCTAACATTACCTATTTGCACTTATGTAGGATGTTTTTTAGGAATTACGGGTGGGGTTATATTGTAATTCCCGACTGTGTCCAAACGCAAATATAGTTTTTCTTTCTGGGAAAAATTAACGTTTAGGT
>SEYY01018793.1:115000-120000 GCA_009176605.1 Armadillidium nasatum | reverse complement strand
TATTATTAACTTATCAAGCTAAATATTAAGGCAAGAGATACAATCGTAAATCGAGCCACATCTATAAAACTAATAGGAGTTATTTTTGATGAGAAACCCTCCTTCAAGAAACACTTTAATAGTGTTATTACCAAACTTGCACATGTTACCCATGTATTACCAAAGATAAAAAACTTTATTCCAAAACATATACTTAAAAAATTATATTAGAGTCATGTTTACCTACTCTTCAATTTACCGGTATGGGATGTGCAAATGTATACCTGCTACAGCATTTAGTAACACTACATACATAAAAAAAAAAATTCTGTTATCCTGGATCTCACAATTGCTATGAACATAGAAGCCCGCTCTTCAGAAAATTATCCATAATCAAACTACAAGACATGCTCATTCTCACAATGACTACCTACATTTTTAAAGTCATAAATAGAATGTTAAATGAATTCCTGACAAATTTAATAAAAAATAACCAAGATGTAAAAAGATCAAATCTGCGCAGCACAAAGTCACGTACACTAGGTAAAACAAAGTACACACTAACAAAATCTCGAAAAACTATATCGTACAAAGGCGTTGAACAGTGTAATTAACAACACTTCCACATTTCGTAAACATGTCAAAAATCACTTGCTATCAAAATACCTAAGAAAATCCCCAACCTCAACACACTTCTTCCCAACTTTGCCAAAACTGCGGTATTATTATTATTATTATTATTATTATTATTATTATTATTATTATTATTATTATTATTATTATTATTATCATTTAATTATTATTATTCATACTATTATTGTTAACATTATAATAATTAGAAATAGTAGTATTTATTATTATTATTGTTATTGTAATTAAAATAAATTTTTAACTTCTTCCCATAATCTACCATTACAAAAAAAAAAGAAAAAAATGAAACTATGGTAGTATTAGCGATGATAATTGCAATTTATTTTATTTATTTTTTTTGTAGTTACTATTATCGTTACGAATATAGCCATATCTCTGTTATTATTATTTATCATTATTACGATTAATATTATTATATAAATATCAGTATTTTTTTAAATTATTACTGATATTATTGTTAGTTACTATTATTATTATTACTATTATTATTATTATTATTATTATTATTATTATTATTATTATTGTTATTATTCTTATTATTATCATTATTTATTATCTTCATTATTGTAATAATTATTAGCTTACAGTTATTTTAATGTTATTATTGTTAGTCATTATTTTTTATTGTTCCATTTATTATTATTTTTAAGGAAATATATTAGGTTAAGATTACGTCTTTAAAAGCAATTTAAAGCATCGAATATTTGTTTCTTAGTTGAAAATTTCATTTTTATAATGATTGATTCGAATTATGTGTAAACTTAATGGGCTCAAAGGATTAATTCGTCACCCAGAAGTTCATTTCAGTTTTGAATCAATACACATAAAATACAAGTCTTGTTGTATAAATTCTGTAACTGGAAAATGATTAAAAATAAAAATAAATTAAAAAATATTTGTAATAAATTTTTTTTTTTTTTTTTTTTTTTTTTTTTTTTTTTTTTTTTTTTTTTTTTTTATTATTAATTATATTATATTATATATATATACTATATATATTATATATATATATAATATATATATTATATATATATATATATATATATATATATTATATATTATATATATATATATATATATATAATATATATATATATATATATATATATATATATATATATATATATATATATATATAATATATATATATATATATATATATATATTAATATATATATAAGAGGTGGGCGCGCAAATTTTAAACTTTAGAGCGAAGGGGAAATTGGAAAAACTTGGTGCGCAACGAAAAAGTGCAAGTTTTTTAAAACATTTAGTGCGCAAACGCAAAAGCAAAAGCGCACATGTCCGCAAATAAAAAAAAATTTTTAATGCGCAAGTTTAGGAGCGCAAAAAAAAAATAAATAAATAAATAAATAAAAAATAGAGCGCAAGTATGTAAAGTTGAATTATTTTTAAATTTTATTTGAAAGGTGCAAATATATAACAAAAGGTCCAAGAGTTTCTGGGAAGGAGTTTTAAAGTAAAGAAATGAATTTACAAAGGCACAATAAAGTCCAGACTCTTGCAAAACTTCCATTCAGTTATTTGTAGTAATCAATTGATTACCAAAGTACTTATCTCTCATTCTCTCATTATTATTATTATTATTATATAGCAAAGATTCACTCTTTTATCTTTAAATCACAGATCCTCTAGAAATTTTATATCAACTATATTTAGGTATACATTGTAAGAACAAGTTTATATGTGAAGAAAGAAAACTTTTGTTAATTCAACAAGTAGAATAATAATATTTAGTTCAGTTATTTTTTCTGGTGTAATAATTTATCCCCTCTAATATGTCTCACTCAGAGAGAAAATGACAATACTTCAGTAGTGATCAAAGCAAAGCAAGAGGATAATGACTGTCAAGTTAAAACAAATATTTCATTGGGTTGTTCTACTTACATGTTTTTATTCACTTGGAGTTTCATGCTCTACTGTACTTTGCGTCTTTAATATTGGCAACACTTCTGATGGTAATATGCTGTATTCCCAGTATATAGAATCACAGTTTTGATATTTGATTTACAAAAATTAATAAATAAGTTATCTATTTTGTACTTGTGACCAAGTGTTTCCATAAGAGAATAAAATAATGCCAAAAATCAAGACCATGTTCTGCTATACTTTTACTGAAAATAATACAATTACCACCACCACCACTACTACTATATATATATATATATATATATATATATATATATATATATATATATATATATATATATATATATATTATATATATATATATATATATATATATATATATATGTCATGGTCTCAAAAATAAAAAATAAAAAATTTGCAGCTTTCTATTATTTTTTTTTTTTCGTTAAATCCACTGAAGCGTTTATTCAACATTTTTACCTCAATTTTACCAGACACTCCTTAAAAAGACTAAAAAATTCCATTTGTACACTCCTCGTAATTATGCCCACTTTAGAAATGTGATTAATAGGGGGTTAAATTATTGTTTTTAGTTTAGGTTATTTTCCCATTTTTTAAAATTTTTATGCTTTATTTCTTACCAAGTAAAATTATAACTACATTAACATATCAAGTTATTTATTTACATTTTTCAGTAAAAAAAAAAAAAGAAATAAAAAATTTATTCTTACCCTTTCTTAACTGTTTTGAATTCTTTTTCAAAAAATTTACAAGAAAAATGATTTTTTTTCCTTCAGAATTATTGATGATTTTCTTACATTTTTGCGCTATATTATGAAAAATTAGACTATAATTACCCTACATAAACATGATTTAAATCTTTTTTTTAGTCAGATTCTTATTCAGGTCATCTCTCTCAAAGGGTGGCAACCCCAAGGGGAGAAAAACTGCATTTCCAAACTGCTTTAGTTTTGAGAAGAAAATACATTTTCTGGATTAATTTAACAGTTTCATATATATAAATAACATTTTTAAATTTTTATTTTAATATTTATTTATTATTTACCTATTTAAATATTTTACTTATAATAATAAATAAATAAATGCAAGTAAATATTTATTTATTTGCTTGTTTGCATTTTGTTCCTTTTCCTTAATTTATTTTTTGCAAATATTTTCTAAAATTATTGCACCTTTTTATATTTTATTTACAAGAAGCATATTTATTTATTCAATTGTTTGGCTTTTTTTTTTTTTTTTTTTTTTTTTTTTTTTTTTTTTTTTTTTTTTTTTTTTTTTTTTTTTTTTTTTTTTTTTTTTTTTTTTTTTTTTTTTTTTTTTTTTTTTTTTTTTTTTTTTTTTTTTTTTTTTTTTTTTTTTTTTTTTTTTTTTTTTTTTTTTTTTTTTTTTTTTTTTTGTTTATTTGTTTATTTATTATATAATTTATTTGTTTGTAAAGTATTTGCCTAGTTACTGTAAAGTATTGTTAAGTTGAAAAAGTTATTGCCATATTTTATTTCCTTTGGTATATTTGAGTTCCTTTTCAAAAAAAAAAAAAAAAAAGTATCACTTTTACTTCCTTGTTAATTCATTTTTTGTTCTGTTAATAATATTGCATCCTTCACCGCCTTTGAACATGTGGAAAGTTGTCTGTCGCGCTCGTAGGAGAGATCAAAAAATTTGGCGCCAACTAAAGGCATGTCCGGTTGGAATAATTTTTTTTCCTTCAGCTTTATAAGTTTAAAATAGTGTTTATATTAAAGACTTCAAATAGGTAGAACCTCCATCACCATAGCAACGAAGGGAATGCTTGAATTTTATTGGCTAATTGATATCATCAAAAGAATTCTCATTGGTTGTTCAAAATTTCCTTAGCAACGAATAGGAATTTTCTTTTCACACTCTAAGTCCAGTTGTTCTACTGTGGATAGAATCCCGATGCAACGGCAACAGATGGATAAGGTAATATAATCAACAATAATTAACGATTACTGTCTACAAAGACCACTCTATGGGATGTTGAAAAAAGAACCAGACACACAGTATACAATAAATAAAGGAAGAGGAAGAAAAAAAATTTTTGAATTTTAATTTTACGGCATCAGATAAAGTCGGTTAAAACGGTTGAAGATACTGAAGAGGCATTATTCACAATTGCATAAGAGTGGATTATAAAATGAAAATTAAGAAATATCAAAATCTAATAAACAAAATGGAATTTTTATGTCAAAAAAAAATAAAATAAAAAAAAAAAAAATAAAAATTCAAATTGTTTTTTCCAATTGAAAAAAAAATACAAATTTCATTTTCAAAGTATTAAAAAATATAAAATATTTATTCGAATACCTCGAAACAATTCAAATTTCTCCATCAGCAAAAGCTGAAACGCTTATTGCGACATTTCCTGAAACATTTCAGTAAAAAATGCCACGTATTTTCCTATCTGAAGAGGCACTCCTCTTCCTTTCACCCAAACCGAG
>SEYY01018793.1:107500-112500 GCA_009176605.1 Armadillidium nasatum | reverse complement strand
TATTATTTTTTTTTTTTTTTAATTATTATTAATTATTTTTTTTTTTTTTATTTTTTTTTTTTATTATATTTTTATTATTATATATATATATATATTATATATATATATATATATATATATATATATATATATATATATATATATATATATATATATATATATATATATATATATATATATATATATATATATATATATATATATATATATATATATATATATATATATATATATATATATATATATATATATATATATATATATATATATATATATAGATATAAATAACTATAAATGCATTCCAATTTTGAATTATTAATTATAGTTTAATATGAATATTATATTAATTAATTAATAAGTAAAATAAATTTAAATTTTATTTTTTTAAAAATGCCTCAAAATTTTGCGACTTATATTCTTAGAAATATATTTAATTTCCAAAAAATTAAAATATGAGGAAAAAATATTAAGATTGTCAATTAAATATTTATTAATTTCTTATTTATTTATTAAATTTTTTTTTATTTTAATTTCGTGTTAGTATATTAAAATAAATTTCTATAGCATCATTACTTAAAATTTACTCGAATTATTAAATTAAAAGTTTGTTATAAATTTATTAATTCAAAAGATATATAATCAGTTTAATATTGTAGTGTATTAAACGAAATTAAATTAAATTAAATTTTAATAATATTATTATTATCTTTTTTATCGATATAATTTAATCAATTTTAGTTCGTCTTTTTTCATATCAAAAGTCATTGCTTGCTTTTAATAACTGTTGTTGATTCTTATATATATATATATATATATATATATATATTATATATATATATATATTATATATATATATATATATATAATATTATATATATATATATATATATAATATATATATATATATATATATCTGTATTACCTGATATATATAAAATTTTAATTTATAACTTTTGTTTTCTTTTCAAAAAAAATTTTTTTTTTTTTTTTTTTTTTTTTTTTTTTTTTTTAAAAGTTTTTTATTTATTTTTTATTTTTTAATTTTAAAAATATTTTATTATCAGTATTGTTAGTTTATAAAATATATTCTTTTTAATTTTAAATGCATATAGTTTTAAATAAACTTTTAAAAGTTCTACGACTCGGAAATTAACCTCGGAATAAATAGTAAATAAAATTATCATATTCAAAAGCTGAAAAAGTATAATAGGAAAATAAATATGCTTCCATATTTTAAGAATGTTTTAAAAATCCAATTTTGAAACTAATTTCCATAAGAAAAATAAAATGTACAGAACTATAATTTTATGCATACAACTTACTCAAAATTAGAGTTGTTATAATACTGTATTTACATAATATCTCCTTTAATCCTTTAAACTATTAAATAAAAGGGAACTTAAAAGAATTGAATATAAAATTTTTCTAATATGAAAATTAAAATAGAGATTCGAATAAAAAATACAGTTAACAAAAGAAAATTGGATTATGAAAAACATTCTTGAAATTTAATTTATATATAAAGAAAATATAAAATATTTGAAACAACATAAATTTAAGCAATTTATATTTGGCATTATAAATTATTTTGTTAGTCAACATGTTCATTTAAGAACATTATAAAATCAAAAACCATATTATTTTCTACATAGAAATGGGTAATTTACCGAAATTTACATAACAGCATTAAAAAAAAATTTTTTTTTTTTAAATAAATGACTATTTTACTTTTCACCCCTTTAAACTATTAAATAAAAGGGAAGTTAAAAGAATTGTATATGAGTGTGTGTGAGCTTTTGCTTCATCATCAAACTCTCTTCCCATCATATGGGGATTCCCGCTAATTTTGACGATTTAAGCCATATTATTGTTTTGCTGCCAGTTTATTAATTAACTTATACGTTTGCATGTGTGTTTGTGGTGCTATAGTGAGTGAGATTAGGATGTATTCAGCAAATGAATTTATAAGTATTCTCTCTCCCTACTTTAAAGAGGTTAAGAGTGAAAAGTTGGAAATAAAATGAAGAGAATATATTTTACATCGTTTCAACTGTGTTCGAGAATAATACTAATTTAAAGAATTTACTTGTAAAATAAAGTTGCAATTTAATTTTAAATGAAAATTTATTAACAAGTAACTGACCCTTGATAAAAATAACTAAATGCAAGTAAAAACCAAGGTAAATGAACAAAGTTTTGTGTGCGTTATATTTAAAAACTTTAATTATTATATTATTATAGTAAGGGAATAATGAAACATACATGGGATGTATTAAAAGAAAAACGACTTGCATGATTTGCAGATTCGAATTTAAATCCCTTAGGAAGGAAGATGAACGTCTCTATGAATGTGAAAAAGGTAATTTTTACTATTATAAAACTTGAATTTATATCTAGATTGTTTGTTGCAATGAACTGTAAATGAAAAAGGTTAATTTGTATCACATCAAATGGAAAAGGGTTCAAAGCACATCTTTCTCGAGAAAACTTTGCTGTGTTCATTCTGGACATTGATATAGACACTTTTGTAAAGGAAAGCGTGTGAATGAGGCACAAAAAAGAACGATCATTTAAGCACTGAAGTGTAGCTGGAATTTTTCAGTACACCCTAAAACCATTTAAGCGTGTTGGAAGGTAATTTATATCTCTCTATCTATCTATCTAACTATATAATATATATATATATATATATATATATATATATATATATATATATATATATATATATATATATATATATATATATATATATATATATATATATATATATATATATATATATACCTCTACTATTATTTCTTGAAAGTAAAGCTTGAGCAGTGTTTGATCCAATACAGTAGAAAAGAGGCTGAGTTGAAGGGAGTTAAAAAGAAGCTTTTGTGTTAGGGTCAAGCAATTAAGGAGATTCTTATCACCAGAATCTCTCCAGCACGATGCCCTTGAATCTACCATTAAAATTTTGGCATATATATATATATATATATATATATATATATATATATATATATATATATATATATATATATATATATATATATATATATATATATATATATAATATATATATATATATATATATTCCGTATTGTTTTAAGTTCATCTTGTAGGTATTTAAAATACTCTTGAAATTTATACGTTGTCTTACGATTATGTTTTGATAATAATAATAACTATGATTTATGGCAAGAAAATTTTCAAGTACTTTATGAATTATTAAATGACATGTTTTTTAATATAGTAATTTATATTTGCTCCTTTTTTGCTTTTCCGACTTTAATTAACTAAGCAAATTTTATTAATATGTTTATAATTAATCAAGTGGAAATCATTATTAAGAGTCTGAAGATAAAAGTAACTTAGATCTCATACACACATACACATTACACACACACACACACACACACACACATATATATATATATATATATATATATATATATATATATATATATATATATATATATATATATATATATATATATATATATATATATATATATATATATATATATATATATATATATATATATATATATATATATATATATATATATATATATATAAAGTGAATAGGTGTTTTACGCGTGGAAGGGTTACAAGTTCAGTTTGCCTTCTCTTAACGAAAATGCCATCTCCTGTATAATTATGAGCTGCTCTCGTGCCACGATAAAGACCTTACCCTTGGGTATTGGGAGGCTCCTCACGATCTCATACTGAATATTCCTTGTGGGATACCTATTAAAGGATATATGTTACAGGCCATTTTTATGTGGTATTTCTCTCTTGAGAAGTTTTCCTTATCAGTCATTCGTGATGCACAGATCCTAAACTTGAAATTAGGTCCAGAACAGGTCACGATTTTGGCGCATGCCCAGTGGCTAGCATAGGAGGCATATGGCAGTGAAAGACTATGCCCAACCGCCCTACTCACACCCACCAATTTGTTTAAAAACATTCTATATATATATATATATATATATATATATATATATATATATATATATATATATATATATATATATATATATATATATATATATATATATATATATATATATATATATATATATATATATATATATATATATAATATATTACAAACTCATTTTTTTATTTAAAAATATATTAAATACTTCATTTATAGTTAATTAGTCATATTTTATTCACGCATACAAATACATTTTAAGCATTATTACTCAAACACTGAAAATATAAAAATTTTCTTATCAAAATGTAATTATTGATAAAATTCTTAAAATCTCGTTTTACAGCTTATTACCCGAGTGAACACTGGATAATTGTTATCTGGTGGAATATATTGTATAATTATGTTACCGTAAAAAACCGATTTCAGTTAAAACTAGGTTTTCCTTGAAAAAATCGTTTTAAATATCTCTGTTAGGTTAAGTTAGGTTATTAGGTTATCTAGAATTGATTAAAAGAGATAGTTAAGTAATAGTCTTTCCTTCGAAATTTTTGCGGTAACATATACCCATAAATATATGAGAATGCTTGAATTTGTGTTTCTTATTTAATATGTTAATTGTTTTTCACAATTTAAAAAAAAAAAAAACGAAAAGAAAAGGAAAACATGAAAACAAAAATCAAGCACAAGATCTCTATAAAATTTAATTTTAAAGTTGATGAAAAATAAATTTAATATATTTGCTCAAAAACTTCATATACACATACACACAAACATATGCACACACACACACACACACACACACATATATATATATATATATATATATATATATATTATATATATATATATATATATATATATATATATATATATATATATATATATATATATATATATATATATATATATAATAATAAAAACACAAGTTACTAAGAATAAGAAAATGCATTATTAACATTTTTTAGAACATGAATATGCCTACTAAGCAACTACAGATTTTTTTTTTTTTTTTTTTTTTTTGTTTTTCTCAAACTTCAACCAGAAAATAGTGTTCGGATAGAACAAATAATAT
>SEYY01018793.1:100000-102500 GCA_009176605.1 Armadillidium nasatum | reverse complement strand
ATATATATATATATATATATATATATATATATATATATATATATATATATATATATATATATATATATATATATATATATAGTTCTTATTTTATTTTTCTTAGATATTTCCTAAAAATATATTCTTGTATTTTAATTAATGTAAAGTTATTTTCCAGATTTCTCTTATATGCTTCTCTTTCTTCTCAATTTTCTTGAGTTATTATCGATAAGTCTTTCCGCTTCAAACAAATGTCGAAGCTCTTATGAAGAAGGAGTAAAAAATATTTCCTTATCTCATTCTTGGCGCACGATGACCCTCAGGTCTTGAATAAAATAGAATAACAAAAAAGGAGAGAAAAAAAATTATAAAAAAGAAACAAAGTTTTAAAAATAAAAGAAAATAAAAAAATATATAAATATTATTTTGGAAGAAGCCATTTTGAAAACTATGGGAAATGAATCCAATATCTTGCTGAAAGAGAGCACAATTATTGAGAGGGAGAGATAGATAAAAAGACAGATAGATAGATAGAAAGGCAGATAGATAGATAGTTATAGATAGATAGATAGAGAGAGAGGAAAAGCAATAGTACATCATATATATAATTCGCATTTAAAATACCTAGAAGGGAGGCTGAACGAAATTGCCAAATTTTAAATTCACATATTAAGAGCCTCAGAAATCCTATATATTAAAATAATACATAATTTTATCAGTCTGATGTGAGCTGCTACAGCATAAAATGATAAATTCATTCATTGCACGCTTAAGACCCTGATTAATAATAAAAGAAAAGAAATTAAATATATATATATATATATTATATATATTATATATATATATAATAATATATATATATATATATATATATATATATATATATATATATATATATATATATATATATATATATATATATAATATATATATATATATATATATATATATATATTATATATATATATATATATATATATATATATTATATATTTATTTTTTTTTATTTTTTCTTATTCATGTTATCCAAAAATATTAATCAAACATTAGACAACAAATTAATAACTTTCAAAATTTTATACATCCCTAACATCCCATTTAATAATTGCGGATGCAGATATTGCATAATCATGAACTGCGGATGTGGATGTTACAAACATCATATATATATATATATATATATATATATATATATATATATATATATATATATATTATATATATATATATATATATATATATATATATATATATATATATATATATATATATATATATATATATATATATATATAATATATATATATATATACAGAAGCATAGGCAAAGCATGAAAAATTTTTGGGAGGTGGTTATGCCAAATTTTAGGTTCAAAATTGACCATGAATGCCGATTTTAAACCTTTTCATGTCTTTAAATATAAGAAATTTGTTTCAAATGCAGGACTTATGTAAATTTCGTGAAGGGGTAGGGGGTGTATGATACCTTAAACCCTCCCTCATCTTAATCTCATGAAAACAAGCATGAGGATATGTGAGACTGTGAGATCAGGTTGTCATACGTCATTTGTAAATCAAATGAATATATTCCAAACGAATTTGAACAAATTGGAGTGCTCTCATATATAATGATATATATATATATATATATATATATATATATATATATATATATATATATATATATATATATATATATATATATATATATATATATATATATATATATATATATATATATATATATATATATATATATATATATATAATATATATATATATATATATATATATATATATATATATATATATATATATATATATATATATATATATATATATATATATATATATACCGCGAGGAAAAAATATGAGGAAATTTTAGTTTTAGGATCAAAACATCTTAAAAACAGAGAATCTGAAGCATGTTATTTTTTTAATACCTCCATGACAAAGAAAAGGCCACAGACCCACACAAAACCATACTTATCATCACATATGTGATAGTTTTACTTTTACATTCTTCTCGAAACGGTGGAGTCTAGAACTTTTCACCCTATCTATTCTCTAATTCACGGATTTTCTCTAATCTTTTTCCTAATTATTGCATTATTATCCTTACCTACATACCTTTATTACAACGGCCATACTCTTATAATCTTTCTAAACAAATTCCTCTTCCTTTGAGAAGATCTCACAGCCACTTATCTTTCAACTCAATATTATTTCTATTCTGTCTGGTTAATTAAGCTTAACTGGACTTTAATTAATATACTCTGTAGGTACAATCTACAATACTCTTCCTAACTTTATTTCCCTCATTTCCTTTGACTTTAATTCTTGTAAATATCGTGTATTTGAACACGTAGAACTTTGATGAATCTTGCGTTTTCCGACCATTAACTTATTTCTCTTTTTTTTCTTTTTCCTTTTCTTCAATTTCAAGTCTTTTGCTGCAACAACTCGTGCCAATGGAGAGGAGATTTCTGAAGGTTAAATGCTGCAAACTGGGCAGAATTTCA
>SEYY01018793.1:90000-95000 GCA_009176605.1 Armadillidium nasatum | reverse complement strand
AATTCGACCTCAAATTCAATGTGGCTTCTTTCTTAATTTACTAAGGATAATACTTGCGAGAAAAGGTTGTAATTTGGAGAGTAATCAATAATAATCCAACGAAAATCTTTCAGAGACAGATAAAGGCAGGCACGGTACAGTAGCTCTCTCTGTCTCTCTCTTTCTCTCTCTATCTCTGTCTGTCTGTCTGTCTCTGTCTCTGTCTCTCTCTCTCTGTATTTATATATATATATATATATATATATATATATATATATATATATATATATATATATATATATATATATATATATATTGATTCATGTTTGGCCTTTATGAAGAACATAAAGAAAGAAAGAAAGAAAAACTCCATTAAACTCCATTGCAAAAAAAAAAACATTGACTTGTCATCTTTGTTTCGCGGTTTAAGTCATTCATTTAAAATACTTTAAAATATTTACTTTTATATATATATATATATATATATATATATATATATATATATATATATATATATATATATATATATATATATATATATATATATATATATATATATATATATATATATATATATATATATATAGGTTACCTAGTTTTGTTTTTTTGTTTTTTGTTTTTGTGATATTTTATATAATGAATAAATAAATTTTATTATTATTTAGTACAACAAAATAGTTCTTTAACCTTAAACCTAACTCTTTTGTGATATACTCATTCACAGAATTAAATAATTTATAATTGATTTAAATATTCGCATTATTTGATTCTACAATAGTACGCTCATTGATATGTTTGGAATTTTTGAGTTTATAAATTTTCATCACATTTTTCTTCTCATTTTGTTACTACAGATAGCTTTTTTTCCTCTTAGTTATTTAAATATATAGATAGAAGAAAAACTTTAACAAAGTATACTAAGGTTACAGATCTTTTTAATATGTGTTTTGTCAGAGATTCATATATGAATAGCATTTCTTTTGAGTTGAGATTTTGTCTTTAATGTGTATTTGCATGTCTGGAATTTTCCGAGGGACAAGTCTTGTGACTTTTACTATTTCCAATAACTTATTACAAAGCATAAATGTTATTAATAACGGTTTGAGGGAAAATTATTACCAAGAGGTAAAGACTAGAACGCAATTTTGTAGTGAATGTATCAATAATCGTTTTATATTCTAAATTTTAAAAAAACGTTAGACAAAAAACTCTGGAGTTAGTTATTTGCTTATTTTTCACTGTATTTTTGTAGATTTGAGATGAAATTTCTAAATAATATAATTCAGGGTCATATTTTTGGTACATTTCCCTAATTGTAACAATTTTCCTTTTCAATTAGATTAGAAAACATTAAAGAGAATATCTATAAAAAGTCTTGAAATCTTCCCAAGTTGGACAGATACTTTCCAACTGCAAAGAAAAACTGACTCAGAAGTCGATGGTATTCAACCTTTTACTGTTAATGGCAATGGAAAGAGATTAAATATGTAACCAATAAGCACTATCCACTTTTCCTTCAGAATTTAAATATAGTTACTAAATACCTACCTATACATTAATATTATTTTCCAAAGCAGACTACGCTGTAGCATTTTCAGTTCTGAAGATATTATCCTTCATTCGAAAATCTCTTGCTGAGAAACCACATATCACTGCATAGAATTTCTAATTGTCACGGAATAGACACAAATTAATATAAACTTGGCCCTGTCAAATCTGCAGTCTATTAATGTGAAACAAAAAGAAATATTTTTTACCTAAGTGATCATCTTTAATTTAACTATATAAAATATCACAAGAAAGTTGTAATAGCCCACAGGAATGAGTTTGATTTTCGCAAGTCTGTTTAGGGTTTCAGGTTTGTTCCTTCGGTATACAATAATATACAAATTCCGAAAGAGCTTAAGGCCTCTTACAATTCATTACTTTTTTCATCTTGGAAGCTATACACGAGTCTCAATACTCATATACCAAAAAACAGTCACCACACAACGGAGCATTCTTTACCAGATAGCAAAATGCATTCTTCTCAAACTCTTCAAATACACATGCACACACACACACACACTATATATATATATATATATATATATATATATATATATATATATATATATATATATATATATATATATATATATATATATATATATATATATATATATATATATATATATATATATGGCACAAAGCTTTTATTTCTAAACTTCCCTCTTTCGGAATCTATCCTTATCTCTGTGGCCGGTCTCCTTGATTTCCTTTCTGGTCGTTGTAGACTGCCACAGTTCTTCCTTTAAATCTATTAATAGTGGTGTTCCTCAGGGATCTGTGCTATCCTCAACTCTTTTCTTGTTGTTCATTAATGAAAAATAAGAAATGTTACTTTATTACTTTCTCAGCCCTATGCCGATGACCCCATCCTTCATTACTGCTTTCGGTTTGAAAGACGCAGTAGTTTCTTAACGCTTGGAGGGTGGCCTTGGAGCAACTAACCTCTGATATTTCTGGTATTTCAAACTGGAGCAGAAAAAACATAGTCGTTTTCAGTACCTCAAAAAACTCAGTTCTTCCATCTCTCTACTCGAGACAGCATTCCACACAATTGTGACATCTTCAAAAACACACAACTCGAACCTCCGTCTGTTTTTCATATTCTCGGTGTTTCTTTTTCTCGTGATCTTTAGAAAAGGTGGATCTAGAGCTTTTCGTTTTTTCAACATTTTCTCTCTCACTAGCTCTTTGCAATGTCATTCTCTCTATACTATTGCTATTACAACGTCGCTGCTCTTCTGAACTCTCCCATTGCATACTTCATCCAATGAGAAAGGCTCCTGCGAAACCCCTTTCTACATAATCTAATCCTTTCTCTTTCCCACTTTCTGATTCTAGACTTAACCGCTATGCTTGGTATCACATATATTCTACTGGTAAAGTTTGGAACACACTGCCTTTATTCATTTTCCCAACTTCCTTTGACTTGTAAACCTTCAAACGCTGTGTATCAAGACATGTCGGCCTTTAACTGGACTGTGGTTCTGATGTATCCCCAACTCAGGTGAAAAAATTAGTGGGCGTCTGGCCTTTACCTACCAGAGATATATATATATATATATATATATATATATATATATATATATATATATATATATATATATATATATATATATATATATATATATATATATATTTTTTTTTTTTTTTTTTTTTTTTATTTTTTTATTAACTTTATTAACATTAATACTGATAATTAATTTTCATATTACAATAATAAAAAAATCAAAAAGTTTGCTATCGACTTTATTTAATTTAACAAAAATATCGCAAGTTATTATTATCATAACGTTTTTAACAAAGATTACAAAAACCTAAATATAAAAAGAAAAATTTGACTTTTTTTTTGTAGGTAATTTTTCTACCCAGCTACACAACCTGCAATTAAAATAATATAATATATATATATATATATATATAATATATATATATATATATATATATATATATATATATATATATATATATATATATATATATATATATATATATATATATATATATATATATATATTGCAAAAAAGAATAAGTGTTGCATTATTATTATTATTATTATTATTATTATTATTATTATTATTATTATTATTATTATTATTATTATTATTATTACATCATAAACTAATGTTACAAATTCCTTGTAACCGAGTTTAAAAATACAAATGCAACTAGATGCATCTCCACCACAAACAATGAATGATAGTTTATGTGTTGAAGACTCGGGCATTGATTGCGACACATATCAAATGCAGACAAGTTTGAGGTTTGAGGAACGCGCGCTCCTCATGCATAGATGTCTAATAAATAAAGCTGAGAATTCGTTAAATGTTATCTTAATCTATGACAAAGGCGAAGTAGGTGTGCTTAATGAGTTATAAGCGCGTTAAAAATAGATTTATTTTAGAGTTATTTCAATTTTATTAATATCAGATAAGTTGCACTCATTATTTTTTGTTCACTTACACTCTCTCTCTCTCTCTCCATATATATATATATATATATATATATATATATATATATATATATATATATATATATATATATATATATATATATATATATATATATATATATATACTTTCTAAGAGGTTGGGTGTTCTGAGTTCAGAATTTCTTCATGCCACTCCAGTTGCTTTCTCTTCATATAGTGATGTTGTTCACCCTTGTATGGAGTACGCCTCATACATCTGGGGTGTTTCCACTCATAGAGCTCTCCTTGGAAAGGAGGAGTCTAAGGCTTCTTGTCATATCAACTTCTCCGGTCTTACTATTTCTCTCCAGTCTCTTTCTGCTCGTCGATTGTTGCGTCACTCTCTTTATACTATCGCTATTATAATGGACACTGCTCTTTTAAACTCTCCCATCGAATACCTCCTCTATTGAGAAGGGCTCTTGCGACTCGCCTTTCTACACATTCTCATACTTTTTCTGTCCAACTCTCTGACCCTAAACTTAACCGCTATCTCAATCTTACATTTACTCTACTGATAAAGTCTGGAACACTCTGCCTTTATCTATTTTCCCAATTTCCTTTGACTTACACACCGTCAAATGCTGAACATGTCGACCATTAACCGGATATGATTCTGACTTCCCTATAACTCTATATATATATATATATATATATATATATATATATATATATATATATATATATATATATATATATATATATATATATATATATATATATATATATATATATATACATAGAGAGATATATATATATATATATATATATATATATATATATATATATATATATATATATATATATAATAATATAAAATAAAAAAAAAAAAAAAAAAAAAAAAAAAAACAAAAAAAAAAAAAAAAAAAAAAAAATATTACAATAAAAACTAAAATATATAAATATCTATATTTGTGCCACATCCTGTATTTATAACTTCCGTATTAGCTAATAATGTCCTTATCCTTTTTCATTCATCTTTTCGAGTTAGTAGTAATCATTT
>SEYY01018793.1:72500-75000 GCA_009176605.1 Armadillidium nasatum | reverse complement strand
GACTTTTATTTAAATCAAATTTTCAGTTCGTTTTCAACCCTTATCATAGTTAGACTTAAATGCTTTGTTTAGTTGTGTTTTTGTGTGTACTTTACTGTGATATATATATATATATATATATATATATATATATATATATATATATATATATATATATATATATATATATATATATATATATATATATATATATATATATATATATATATATATATATAAACGGTGAGTTTTGGATTATTTCAGGAATAAACGTGATAATTCCTAAATCCCGCCGTCTTCTTCTAAAATCCTTGTTAACCTTTAATGTCATTCAGTTCAGTATTACATGAAGCGTAAATATAAAGCTAATAATATTTTTCTTTTAAATATTTTTTATGTGCATATTATTATTATTATTATTATTATTTTTTTTTTTTAATGAATAATAACTGTTGAAATAGTGAAGACGTTTTATGTAAACAGTTTAATTGTATTTGTTTACTATTATATTTGTCATTCATATTTTTTGTTTCCTATTTTAACGTTGTTATTATATGTGTATGCATATTAATTAAATAACAATTAAACCGTGAGATTACTGAATGGAAGTGACTAATGTTTAAAAACAGTGTTGGGTAACAAGAGAAAATAAGCTCTTGGCATTATGAGTCAATCTTAACTGAGTCATGTTGACTCAAATGACTCAAAATAAAATAAAATAAAAAAAAAAAAGTCAATGAGTACTAAAGGACATCCTTAGTTATAAAATTTGAGTCGTGATTTTTTTTTATTGGATATTTTTTTAGTTTATTGTTGCATTTTATTTGTGTAATAGGTAATATTGTTATTGTTAATACTGTTATGATAAAGAGCGCACATGATCATTCAGAGAAACAATTATTTTATAATGAGAAGATATATATATATTTTTATTCAATAAGGAGTCATCAAAAGTACAAATATTAAGATGTAATAATATTAATGTAGTGAGAGTTAATAAAATAATTACAATTAAGTAAATAATGTTAATCACTGAAAACGTGATAAGAAGAACCTCATTCTGTGATTCGATATTATTAAATGAAAATTTGTGGCGAGAGTGTTCGTGGTTCGCTGCAAATGCTTTCATAAACGAAAGGGGGGAGGAGTCACGATGACAGGATCGTTGCAAACTTTTACTTCAGAAATTCCTTTTTCCCCAACTTTTCCCAATTTTTACATGGACGACCCTTTCGATGGGCATTTTAAGCCACCTTCTAATCCAAATCCCCCACACACTACAATAAAACAAAATACTTCTTCCGGTTCGCAGACATCTAACAGAGGAGGTGCTTCCGGATGGGGAAGTCCCGATGTATCTAATCGTGGGACTCCTATGAGTCTTTATTCTTCATTTGGGTCTCCGAATCCTTCAAGCACTCCCGAAAGAGGGCATTACTTCAGCCCACAACAAGACTGGCATTCTCACCCAAATGTATTTCCTTCGCAAGTTGAGTCACAGACATCTGAATTAATCAATCAAAATGAAAATCCATTTTTTGAAATGTCTTCTATGCAACATCAATCCCAAGAAACAAATTATTCCGTTGGTTTTAAAGAACCATATTCAAATACTGGCATTGGAGAGATATCTCAAAACCCTTTTCAAATTGCCAAAGTGTACCCTATGACCTGCACTCAAAGCTTTACGGTATCTAATCCTTCCATACCATCTTCAGGCCCACAGCAATTTTCCCTAAGCTCTTCTTCCTTGGATATTCCTCCTTTCGCTGCCCATTTTCCTTCTGAGAGTTACGACATTTCCTTCTCCCTGAATGACTCTCCCTCCCCCTCTGCCTCCCAATTTTCGTCCCTTCAAACCTTTCCGTCAGTTTCTCAGACTTCGTTATCATACAATGACGCTTTATCAGCCAATATTTCTCTCCACTGTCAACCTCAGGAACAAGCAAATCAGTTTAGTTCTTCTAGTCAATTTCAAAGTGAATTTAAAGGTGTTTTACAATCTAAGGAAAAATTTCCAGGATTTAGTCAAAGTATACCTTCCTTATCATTCGCACAAAAACCGGAAGTGTTTACTAGCCAAAATCTTGTTAATAAAGAGCAAAAAATTTTACTTGATATAAGCGAAAGTAGACGGGAAAATACTGTTGTTTTGCCTTCTGACGATGTACCCTTTTCGAATTTACCAGAAAATGAAAGTACAAATATTAGCACACATAAAGCAGTTTCAGGTAATCTTCCAAGCACTTCCTTTGAGGAATTTGTAAGTAGTGGTTGTTTATTCGGTACATCACTAGATGGAAACCAGGCGCAGTTATTGAAACCCACTTCACAAGACCTACCGACTTACCAAGAATTGCATCCTTTTGGCCTCGGGGAATCGGCCTGGAGAAATGAAGCTAAAAAAGATGGAGATTCGGACTGGACTTCCATGGAGATTCCTTTGGGGTCACTCTTCAGTCCAGGGAGCCAAGAAGTATGGAAAAATTTATCAGATAAAACCAAGTCGAATTCCCCTACA
>SEYY01018793.1:57500-62500 GCA_009176605.1 Armadillidium nasatum | reverse complement strand
ATTTCTAGACACTGTTCTGACTCTTTCAAATTACTACTGACAATTGCTCGGAAATCTGTTTTTCTTCGTAATGAAAATTTTAAGTAGAATAACCCAGATGAAGAATCTTATAATTTTTATCGTTAAAAAAATTTTCAATTTCTATTCCAAACAAGTTAATATACTTATCATGTAAAGCTTTCATACATCCATCAATATATTTAATATGATATAGGAAACTTAGAAACAAATATAGTATAGGAATATGGGCGAACCCATCATAGACATTAAAGAACTCCACTCTTCATCAGTTCCCATAATGATTTATGGCTATTTAATACTACACATAGGACTACTTTCCTTAATTCACTTCTGCATTCAGTTATAAATTCTCTTATACCACAATTGAGATGCCATGTGCAACAGTCTTCTAAGGAGTATCTTAATAAGGGCTTTGCTAAAATCCAAATATTCATCCAACTAACTCTCAAACGTCCATGTCCTCAGTATTACAATCCATAAATTCCAAAAGGTTTGTGTGACATGTTCTACTTACCCTTCTTATATTTTAATCCTAATGAGATCAAACTAACTTTCTTTCAATTTCAAAGATCGTCTCTGCTCTATTTCTTTTGAATTGACATACTATAAGTTAATTTATATCTTCCGGCATTTCACAATATATTACTAAAAGACCTGTTAAATATTAAATATAAAGGAAAAATATGGTTATTTATAGCATATATATATATATATATATATATATATATATATATATATATATATATATATATATATATATATATATATATATATATATATATATATATATATATATATATATATATATATATATATATATAATATATATAATATATATTTTTTTTTTTTTTTTTTATTATTTTATTATTATTATTATTATTATTATTATTATTATTATTATTATTATTATTATTATTATTATTATTATTATTATTATTATTATTATTATTATTATTATTATTAGGTAAATTTGAACTAAAAAAAAAAATAAAAAAAAATAAAACTATTTATTTCGGTATAAATGCTGAATAAGTACGAGAAGTCAAGTGATGTAGTTAACAAAAAGCCCATAAATTAGCAACACTTGAAAGTGCATGCATTGTGTTTATATTTTACGTCGATCTCTCTATATATATATATATATATATATATATATATATATATATATATATATATATATATATATATATATATATATATATATATATATATATATATATATATATATATATATATATATATATATATATATATATATATATATATATATATATATATATATAATATATATATATATATATATATATATATATATATATGGCGCTCCTGAGGCGATGAGGTTACCCCTCTTTGGAATATGAAGTATAGTGGGCACTTACCATTTCACTACAGTGCCCAGGGATATTCATCTTCACATTCATCTACAAAGAAAAGGCTCTCCGTTTCACACATAATAAACACTATTACAGATAACACATCGTTTTTAAAAAATAACAATAATAATGACACCCACAACAATAGCCTGGGAGAAGCTTGGAGGGGCGGCTTCCAATAATATCCCCTCATCAACTCCTTCTCCGATGATGTGGTTTAGTGCCTACCACCAAGACTGCAGCCGGCTTGCCCTGATACACAGTCTTTTTTTTTTTTAAATTAAATTCTGCAACATTCGCGGTCGTCAATCTAATTTCCACTTTGTTGAATATCACTTCTCTTCTTCCAGACCTCACCTCTTAATCTTGATCGAAACTTGATCTGATACAAACCCTTTTTCTTTCCTCACATGTATGGGATCTTTCCGTTTTCTTTGAAACGTGGTCCTTTGCTCTTTGGAATTTCGGTAAATATTTTGCTGTGACCTTTTGCATTTTGATCTTTTGATTGAGAACATACAAGTTTGATTTCTGTGCTTTCCTCTTTATGCATCTATACTCCTTTTGTGCCCTCTCTGGTTTCATTCTATAGCAACTCTTTTAGATGGCCACCATTCTTCCTTTAAATGTATCAATTATGATGTTCCTCAGGGCTCTTTATTCTACGTTTCATTAATGATCTACTGTCACTCCGTCTAATATTCACTCTTATGCCGAAAACTCCGCCCTTCATTACATATTTCTGTTTGAAAGACGACAGTTAATGCTTGGAGAGTGGCTATTAAGCTACTTTGCTCTACTGTTTTTCATGTTGCTGGTTGAGGTAAAGAAAATATGGTTGTTTTCAAGGCTTGAAAACCCCAATTCCTTTATCAGTCTACTCGTCATAATCTTCCACACAACTACACCTTTAAAAACACATAGCTCGAACCTTTTTCTATTCTTATATTCTTGGCATTTATTTTTCTTTTAATCTTTCTGGAATGAAATCACATTGTCTCTCTCATAAGAAGTTTCTTAAAATTTGTGTTTTGTATGTTTTCAGAGCTTCTCACCACTGCAATTTGCTTCCTCTGCATAGAAGCATAGTTGCCCTTGTGAAGGTATATACATCTCACTTCTGGGGTGATTCCACATATACTGCTCTCCTAGGCAAGGTGGAGTCTAGGATTTTATGACATCACTTTCTGCTCTCACTACCTCTCTCTAGGAATGGCAGTCAAAATGTTGCAGAAGTTTCCATATTTGTGTTTAGCGTTAAATGAAAATTGGAAAAAAAAATGTGATTTCCTTTGTTCACAAACTACTTTTCATTCGTGTACAACACCATTCTTGTGTATGCTTTGCTTACAGTTTACAATTTATTATTTGCACAATTTTAATATATATTCGTCCCACTATTTAGTATTTGAATATTCTAATAAAACTGAGAAATTGACATAAAAAAAGAACTTGCATGAGGAAGAAATATATTTAATGGCTGTGATGAAGCCAAAATTATAAAGCAATTCGCTCCAGAACTGGCTTGTGGAGCACTTGGTAGCTTGGTTTAGCAGGAGCTAAAGTCTTTATAGCACCAGGAGTTAAGTTCTTTGGAATGCTCCTGAGCTGGAGCCGAGTTTTGTTGGAACCAACCCAACCCATATATATATATATATATATATATATATATATATATATATATATATATATATATATATATATATATATATATATATATATATATATATATATATATATATATATATATATGTGTGTGTGTGTGTGTGTGTGTTGTGTGTGTGTATTTGTGTAGGTTTTTGTGTTTGTATACGTGTTTATGAAATGAACAATGTAGTCATCGCTGTAACACGCTCTTATAAATAAATTGAATAAACATTGTGTTTTTCATTTCTTTTTTTTTTCCGTATACGCCTTCGGCATTTCGTGATTTTGGCACAAGAGGAACAAACATAACATACAGTCACTCCTACAGAACTTCTGCATTGATTTGTGGGCATGAAGGTTTGTGGGTGTTTCTCACTCACAAAGAACTTTTTATTTTTTTTTTTTTTTTTTGAAAAACTTTATAAATAAATTCTTATTATTTTTCATAACCTATAAATAAATGATGTACTATATTAAAAAAATAATTAATCGTAAGTATATATATATATATATATATATATATATATATATATATATATATATATATATATATATATATATATATATATATATATATATATATATATATATATATATTAGTAATGCAGTGTTCTTAAGGTAAGATGAAACCGGTTTAATTTTCCCAAGTCTACTTACAGAATGTTAATGATTATCGTAATTTTATTATCATGAGAGACGATTCAAGCACTTCGGAATCATTTTTTACTTCTCTTTTCAAAGAAATTTAGATTTTCTTTGGAAAGAAATTTGCCATTCGATAATTATTATTTTGTCTAATTTTAATTGTTTTGATTTCCAGTGAATTAAAAATATTCTTTAAAAAACAGAATTGCCAATTTTATTTTATTTTATTTTTTTTTTTTTTTTTTTTTTTTTTTTTTGCTAAGTTAATCTTGAGAGAGCTTTTTGTTTTGTTTGTTTGTCGATGCTTTGTGAAGGGATAAAATACCTGGAAATAATGGTTTACTAAATTAATTATGTTTCCTGAAAAGTTATTAGATATAAAGTTTTAATTTTATAATATTTTGTACGTATTCTATTAGTATATATATATATATATAATATATATAATATATATAGTATATATATATATATATATATATATATATATATATATATATATATATATATATATATATATATATATATATATATATATATATATATATATATATATATAATAGAATGAAACCTATTTGTTCAAACTGTAATTGGATTTAACCTAAATTTATATAATTAATTGATTTTAAATTTAGATAAGTAGTTGTTTGCAAATTCCAGCAATGGATTGTAAAAAAAAAAAAAAAATTTACTAAGCTAGTGAAGCTAAAAGTTAAATCTATATTTTACCATATGTAAGTATTGACTTGGAAGACTATAAAAAGAAAAATTAAGAACGTTTAATTAATAGAATTTGATTTTGAAAGAAAAGAAAACGGAGATGAGTAATTTTGAGAAGAAAAGGGCGAAATGATAGAGCTGATGTGAGAGTTTATGAAATGATCATAAAGGAGAAAGTTTTAGACGTTTTAAGAGATAGTAGTAATTATAGATATGTATTGTTTGACTCTAAGCAAATTGGTGACGATAGGAGGGATAGTAGGAGGGGGAGGAGGTAGAGGAGAGAGAGAAAAAACTCATTGAAATAATTGATTAGAAAGTTAAATTTGAGATAAGTGAAGAGGTATGAAAGGTTAAATTTTTTTCTTGTTTCTATTAGTAAAAGCAGAGTATAGGTGATATTTACCTAATTAGTTGGATAAGTATGCTAAAATTGGATTGAAAAATTTCTGAAGAAATTTTTCATATATAATAAAATATATATTTTTTATATAATAAAAAAAATATATATTTTTTTATATAAAGAAAAAAAACTGAAAAGAAACAGAGAAATGAAATAGAAAGATGGTGACGAGAGCAAATTTTAAAGCATGGATT
>SEYY01018793.1:47500-50000 GCA_009176605.1 Armadillidium nasatum | reverse complement strand
TATATATATATATATATATATATATATATATATATATATATATATATATATATATATAAATTATAGGGTAGAGCGGAAAATATGGCCGGACATGTGAAAAAAAATGAGACATACATTGCTTGTTGGGATCCACGATACACTTTGAACTGTTACGAAATATCCGGTCACTTAGGAAGGATATTTCGTGTCTTTGCAAACAACCGGATTTTGTCACCAGTGTCCCTATTATTATATTAATTATTATTATTTTAATTTAATTATAAACATTTTTGTTAATATCTATTTTGAAGATAGTAATTAGTTCTATTAAAGATTGCAAAGTTAAAAAAATATTTCACGTCCGTTCTCAAATATTTCTGGGAATGAAAATCTCAAAATAAATGAAATAATTATACATATAATATCGATAGAATGTTTGCAGTAAAAAAATATTTTAATATTTAATATTTATGCAAACTGTATATATATATATATATATATATATATATATATATATATATATATATATATATATATATATATATATATATATATATATATATATATATATATATATATATATATATATATATATATATATATATATATATATATATATATATATATATATATATATATATTAATATATATAGTTGATAATTTTTTTTTTTTATTAGGATCGAATTTTTTATTTTATATTCTTTATTTTCAATATCCTATTTTTTATCTTCTTTTATTCTACGTACGTCAAATCGCGTTCTTTTCTTAACATTTCTTCGCTTTTCACCATTCTTTCCTTTTACCCATCAAAATATTCTCGGATATTTACTGAAATTAAACATTCGGTTCTCAACGACTCTTGCCAATAACTTTGAAGACTAATTTTTTGTTTTTTGGTTTCGCTGTTCCTTATTTTACATTTATTTGAGTGAACTTCCTCCTTGAAAAGGGCTCTGCCGTGAGTAATGGTGGTCTGTAAAAAAAAAAGAAAAAGAAAATGGTAACAGGTGTAAATTTCTTTGGATATCTGTCTATTGATCTGAATATTTCAGCAACAATCTATATTGTCCTGTAAGAGACTTATGCATTAGAATGAACTTGTTTTAAAACCGCCTTACATGTAATAGATTGCAGCGCTGTTTTCTCACTTCATTTTGTAACTCTTTAGTTAAGAAGTGTCAAATCTCGGTACCCTCTTACACTTAACAGTTTCCAGCGCTGTGAGAGATCAAAACTTATTTCCGAATTTTAACACACACACGCATATATATATATATATATATATATATATATATATATATATATATATATATATATATATATATATATATATATATATATATATATAATATATATATATATATATTATATATATATATATATATATATATATATATATATATATATATATATATATATATATATATATATATATATATATATATAATATATATATATATATATATATATATATATATATATATATATATATATATATATATATATATATATATATATATTATATATATATATATATATATATATATATATATATATATATATATATATATATGCAAAATTTGAGTATAGGTCCATATTAATTTACAATAGTTGGCAGATGGGAACAAAAAAAAGTCTAATAGACTTCAACATTCTGCGCGGGAGGCACGCGTCGTACCAGAAAAAAATTAGACATATTTGTCATTTTCTCTGCAAGCTAACGGAGTGTTTCTGATACCCCCTAGTATCATTTTGGTTTATTACACATTCATCTTGCGGATAATGTTACTCGCAATATGGTCTTAAAACTGTTTTAAATATAGATACTGTAAATTTTGTTCATTTCTCTTCTTGTATTTGACAACTTTTTTTTTTTTTGAAGGCATGTCTTGCGTATTGGAAGTCATAGATTTATTTGTAAAGGGAAAACGAATGTAGGTAGATGAAAATAATTATTTTTAATTAAAAGATTTCCGAACTTCAAAATTTTCCGACTGTGCAACAATATCTATATCTATAATCAGAAAATTTTAAACTCGAATAATTTAACCAAACATTCGAATATACAATTTCGCTGTTCTACCTGATGAATTTCCATCCATCTATCTATCTATCTATTTATTTATCTATCCATTTATCTCTCCTATTATCCCGATTCAGCATCTGTCTGTAACTTATTTATCTTTTTCTAATTCTTTGTCTCTTTATTATTTAAACTTCTTTGGGAAACTCGTTTTAAAAAAAAGAGTAAACTTACTTATTCTTATTCTTGGTTATCATTGTAACTCCTGCAAATCTGCTGTGAATTAAAATGAAAACTCACGAGGGAATAAATCATTTAGAGTTTATATCTTTATACAAGTAGAATGAAATCTCTTATTTAGTACCTTTAAAATTGAAATTTAAAAAAAAAATAAAAAATAATAAAAATTTTGAGTAATTACAGCATTAATCAATGTAAATTAATGCATCAGTTTTTAAAATTAATTATTATTTTATTGCAGTTTAATTAACCAAATCA
>SEYY01018793.1:7500-27500 GCA_009176605.1 Armadillidium nasatum | reverse complement strand
CCTCGAGTATCTGCAGTTGTTATACCTATAATGATGTAGCTCCTATGTTACCTTGCAAAGATAAAATTCAAGAGGATTGGCAATGACGGCTTAAATGTTTAATGACCTATTTAAAAGAAAAGGAGGAGCTAGAGTCCCTAAGATGAGTGAACACTATCCCATACAAGAAGGCAAGACCCTCTTATAGTAGGGTAACTCTATGTTTAAGAAAAAAGGAATTTTCGCAACCTGAACAGAATTCACAGTATCTTTGATTTCACTTTCATGTTACTGCTCTAAGATTGTATTTTAAAAACAGTAACATTTCTACAATTTTTGGCAATAGTTTTGATTCTATCTTTTTGAACTGATTTCTCTACTTTGAATCCTTTTCACTGGCGGTGGAGCTTGCTGGTGGGCACAAATATACTCTTGCTAGCTTTGCCAGTTTGAGAAGATCATTCTTGTTTGCCTTCCGGAAGGCAAGAAAGTCATCGTTGATGTTAATTTTTTTCATTTTACCTAAGTAAACTTGTTGAATCACTATTGTAAATCAAAAATATGTTTTTTAAATTTTTGTACTTTTTCAAACTTTTATTATATACAAAATCTGTAATGTTTTGATTTTTTTTTTTCTGAAAAAAATGCATATAATTAATTTAAGTGAATGCTGGCTATTTTACTCCTTCCTTATAATTAAATTAATCTCAATTAAAATTATATCTAATATTCTTAACCTAAAATTTCAGTGCTTTTGATCTCTTTGCAAATTTTAGGCAACCCCGGTCGTTCCCCACATCATAATTCGCATATTTCAGATTTGAATAGATATGCGGCATTGTTTATCATTTTTATCAAGGTTGTCACCCAAATAATTCCACGCAACTGATTGGGGCCCCTTTTGCGAAAACTTGGAAGTGATAGAAGAAGATGCAGGGATAAGAAGGTAATCGGAGGAACCAAGAGGAGGTTAAAATTTTACGGTATAAGGAGACGGATTAAAAGTTAAGGAAAGGTCAAGAATTTTAGATTCATCTCCAAGGCTCACAAGTTCATTTTGGATAGAGAAAATGAAAGGCAAGTTCACCGACTGTATTTTGAGAGGTAGAAGAAAGCCAATTGGCTGTTGTAACCATTGAAATCACATACACTAATGATTTCAGAGAAAGGAGAAGAAGAGAGAATGTGTTCTATTTCCGAGTTTAGATAGTCTAAGAATTTAGAATAATCAGTAGAGATAGAAGATAAATAAAGAGAACAAAGGAATCTAGTTACACACACACACACACACACGCACACGCTATATATATATATATATATATATATATATATATATATATATATATATATATATATATATATATATATATATATATATATATATATATATATATATATATATATATATATATATATATATATATATATATATATATATATATATATATATATATATATATATATATATATATATATATATATATATATATATATATATATTATATATTATATATACACTAATTATAGGCATTCTCTATATTACCTCATCACTAATCTACTCCTACACCTGTGACTCTACCCTTCGTCCTACCCTATTAATTATCGCTGAGAGAGTAGCCCGCCCTGGAGCAGCTAACCTCTGTTCTTTTTGAATTTCTTATCGGAGCAGAGAAAACATGATTGTTTTCAGTGTCTCAAAACCTTAGTTCATCCATCTTTGTACTAGAAATAATATTCCACCCAACTCAAACCTCAAACCTTCATCTGTCCCTAATATTATTGATGTTTCTCGTGACCTTTCTTGGAAAGATCACATTAATTCTCTTTCTAAACAAGCTTCTAAAGGTTGGGTTTAATGAGGTACCTTTAAAATTTCTTCACTCTCTCCCAGTTTCTTGCTCTTTATAGGAGATGTTAATCCCTTTATATGGAGAATGATTCACACATCTGGAGTGGTTTCACTCACACATCTCTCACTGAAAGATAAAATCTAGGGATTTCATCTTATCAACTGTTATCAACTCTTTCCAGTCTTTTCTTCCCATCTTATCCTATCTTATCTCTTTCTATCCATCGTATTATTTCGTCCCATTCTATAACATCGTTTCTCAACTTTTTTAACCTCGCGACCCCTCTTCTAAAAGTCAAAACATAAAGATAATGACTTTCATCTTATGTCCGGGAGGTGTTTGATTCTTTTCGCAACCTGAACAGAATTTACATCATCTTTGATTTCACTATACATTGGTGAAAAGTGCAGATTGGAATATTTATCATACGGCTGATTAATAACCGTTATGCTTGGCAAGTGTCAAATTCAAAAGTGTAGATTGAAATATTTTTCTTTAATAAATTTAAAATATTCTCGACAATTATTTTATGAAAACAAAATAGTTTTCGTTCAAGTTTTTTAAAATCTTCCCCAGAAAAACTTAAAACATATGATTCTCATGCTGCTTAATCTTTGTTGACATTGTAATGTAAACAAAGATTATGGAAGGAGGAGGAAAGTTTTTTTTCGTACATTTAATATTTTATTTTTTGTGACTCCACTGAGACCTCCCCCCCCCTCCCGTATATACGATCACGAACTCCAGGTGGAGAAATGCTCTCTTTTGTTAAGAACTACTCTTCTGAACCCTCCAGTCTAACACCTCTAGTCGCACACGTTCCACACAGTCTCATTCTTTCTCTGTCCAACTCACAAACACCAGACTTAACCTCTAGGTGCACTTTTACATATACTCTACTTACTGGTAAAGTATGAAACTCATTCCCATTATCTAGTTTCCCAACTTCCATTGAATTTCATACTTTCATACGCTGTGTATAGGGGTATGTTGGCTTTCAATTTGGTCACACCCGAAAATATCCCAACTTTGGTAGAAATAGATATAATCTCTTTACAATTATAATATATATATATATATATATATATATATATATATATATATATATATATATATATATATATATATATATATATATATATATATATATATATATATATATATATATATATATATATATATATATATATTGTCGGATTCGTGGAATTGAAAATTACTGAGAATTTAAATTTTCAAAAAGATGGGTTCGGATTCGAAGGTTTTTAGATTTAGATTCGGATCCGAATTCGAGAAACTGCAAAACTGGCTGAATTCGGATTCGATTCGGATTGGCGAGTTCTTCATTCGGAATCAGATTCGGATTCAGGAAATTCTAAAACTAGCTAGATTCGGATTCGATTCAGATTCTAGAAATTCAAAAATTAACTGGATTCAGATTCGAAGGTTACGGATTCGTTTTGAATTCCGACTCCCCCATTCTGATATATATATATATATATATATATATATATATATATATATATTATATATATATATATATATATATATATATATATATATATATATATATATATATATATATATATATATATATATATATAGGAAAAGTAGAAAGTAATCATTGGTATGCCTTCTGTACAAAACCGGTTTGAACTATTCCGATTATGCATTAAATCAAACTCTAACATAATTTCACACCTGTTTTGATTAAGACCTTAAAAAACTCTCCATAATAATAATTTCGCTTTGCTTATACAATTCTTAGTCAAACAACAAGATTTTTTTTTATGTAAATCTATTCTGTAATTTTTTTTTTTATCCCATTCATATACAAATGAATTATTGTTACCTAATTTAAAAGAATTTCCAATATTTCTTCTGATGTTTCGTTGTTGAATAAATCTTAATGTTGATGCCTCGCATGACATAGTAATAGACATTTGAAAATTTTGCAAATTCTTTAACAAAAGATAATACATCTCTAACGGATATATTTATTTATACTTAATTTTAACCAATATATATATATATATATATATATATATATATATATATATATATATATATATATATATATATATATATATATATATATAATATATATAATATATATATATATATATACAGTATATAAAAAAAATTCCTGTTGCCTGCAGGGATCTTTAATTAATATTATATATATATAATATATATATATATATATATATATATATATATATATATATATATATATATATATATATATATATATATATATATATATATATATATACTGTATATGGTTGCTTACTTTCTTGATCCGTTTTGCTCCCTGTGGAGCATGTTTCAGTTTTGAATCTACAACCTGCACTATTAGCAGTCACTTCCTTGGTATCCATTCATATTCTTTCGATTCTCTCCACAAGTTTCTTCTATGATATTCTCCATTATATCACGGTTGGTCACTTTCTTTTGTTCCAACCCTCTCATATTTCAATCCAGAGTTATGCTCGCTTGATTGCCATACACTCTCATTATAACGTCTCCCCATCTTTGTCTCCTTCCCCCAACCTGTATTCTGGTTCATTTATAATTCTTTTTGTGAAACAAAGTGTTTTTGTTGAAATATCCTCAGTTCATCTCATTCACAATGTTCTCCTCATTCAATTATTTACAAAAACTTGTTTTGTTTTTTCTTTTTTCATATTAATTTTTCTTTTAAAATGTCATAGTATAGAGATTTCCCAGGAAATTATAAGTTTCATCCGCTAGACATTTCAGCTTACTCTTCAATTTCTTTTTCCTTTGTAACACATCAGCGTAGTTCAGATCTTTGAACGCATCCATCAGTCTCTTCCCCATTCCCCTTCTTTCCTGTGTAACTCTTTTCATCATCCCGTCTATCATCATTTGGGAAATGATTAGTGACAATAGACATAGTTGCCTTACTCATGTTTTACTTCAAAAGCTTCCGATAGGCCACTCTATCCAGATGTTTTCTATATCATTATGAACTTCATGATTTTCACCGGTAACCACATCTCTTCTCTTTGCACATTGTTGAGTGCCTTACTTAAATTCATAAATGCCATACTGACACTAGAAGCAGTCTTGATCCACAATTATTCGTCTGGATATATATATATATATATATATATATAATATATATATATATATAATATATATATATATATATATATATATATATATATATATATATTTATATTATATATATTATATATATATATATATATATATATATATATATATATATATATATATATATATATATAATATATATATATATATATATATATATTATATTAATTCATAGTTTTGTTTCTTTTTCTCCTAACTCTAAATTCTTTGACTTTCTCAACTTCAAAATAAAGCACATCCCATCTTTTCTCCTTTCTCTGAAATCATCAGTTTAGGTAATTTCAATATTTACCACAACTAAAGACTTTCTTCAAGTTCTCAAAATATAGCCGGTAAACTTATTTTCCATATCTCTATCCCAAATGACCTTGAGCAAATTGCCTTTTAAACCTCTTCTTAACATTTATTCCTTCTATTTATGCTTAAAACTCTAGCCTCTTCTGGATTCCTCCGATCACCCTCTAATTCTGCATCCCTCAATCTCTTCAAGTATATAATATATATATATATATATATATATATATATATATATATATATATAATATATATATTATATATATATATATATATATATATATATATATATATATATATATATATATATATATATATATATATATATATATATAATATATATATATATATATATTATATATATATATATATATATATAATATATATATATATATATATATATATATATATATATATATATATATATATATTATATATATATATATATATATATATAATATATAATAATATATATATATATATATATACCACCTTCAATTATTTCATTTACCTTCCTTCTCATTCATTCCAAAAATGACATTCTACCTACGTTTTAATTTTACTTGGAAATAACACAATTTGATTAACACTTTCCCTCTATTTTTTCCGGAGGGTTTTCTTTCCCAAAATTAGTTTAGTAACCTTTCCTAATTTCTCTACGACTGTATCTTGTGGAGAGTTTAGCAGTTTCGTTTGTATGTTGTCCACTCTTGTGTTTTCTCTATCTTCAGTTTTTTTCGTTGCTCCTTTTATCTCTCCTCGTGTTGAGGGTTCAGTCTTCGCATTCACCTAAGCCCTTCCTCTTAACCTCCTATCTTTATTTTCTCTTATATTTATTTCATTTTCCTAAAAGAGATCTGATTTAAACCTCCCTGTATGATTTTATATTCAGTATTTTAGGAATTTAATGTATATCCTACTCTAGCAATTCCCCTAATCGACTTATTTTATCTCACCTAACCCAATTCTTTTCTTGTCTTTTCTGTCATGACTCTAATACTTCTCTTCTCCCCTCCTTCTGTTCCTCTTATCAAGTCCATTAGCTCCTCAATTACTTTTGAATGGTTTAGATTTTCTGTACCAACTTTTGCCTTGGAGTCCCTCATAACTATAGGGTGGTTAAATTGTATGGGCCGATGTTGAATGTGAACCACACCTAAACGTCAAGTTTTTTACTGCATTTCATTGACTTTTTTCAATTTCAGACTACTCAATTTGAACCATGGAAAGATACACAATGTAAAGTAATTTGTGTTTTATTCAAAATCAACATCGGCCCTTAAAATTTAACCACCCTATATAAAAATATACCGTATCATCACTTCTTCTCTCAGCTCTTCATAGATCTCCATATTTCTTTACTCTTTCGCAAATTCAGGAGAGCTATGCTCAAGGTATACTGAAAACCGGTCTCGCTCTGGATCGATGCATAAAGATCAATCCGGGTTATTAAAATTTTATTTCCGGCAACTATATAGTTTACTTATGCAAGATATTAGTCCAACTCAGATATTGCCAGAAATGGGGCTTAAGAAATCTTTTATAAATTTCCTGCTGGTTTTGATTCAAGGGTTTTAAGACCATTCCTATCAAGGTTAGGGGTTGTCTATCCACCACCAGATGAAGAACCAGATGTGGATGCAATAGCCTCACATGAGATATATATATATATATATATATATATATATATATATATATATATATATATAATATGGTGAGTAAAGGCCGGTGATCTACCAGTATCCCTCAGAGTTAGGAAATATTCTTAATAAAGGCCATATTAATGGTCGACATGTTAAGATACGAAGATACGAGGCGTTTGATGGTGTCCAAGTCAAAAGACGTTTGAAAAATAAATGGAGTCAGTGTGTTCAAGAGTTTACCAGTAGATTACATGTAAAATTGAGCATAGCAATTACATCTGGAGTAAAAAGAAAGACAGAGAAAGGATAATACTGTGTAGAAAGATGTGTCACATGTGCCTTCTCAGTGGAGAAAGAATGCGACTGGAGAGTTCAGAAGAGCATAGTGTCCATTGTAGTACCGATTGTCATAGCATAAAGAGAGTGACAACAATTCGAAGGGTAGAAAGAGACTGAAAATAGTTACCTAGAGCGAAATAGTTGATGAGACTGAAAAACCTACTCCACATTTTAAAAAGAGCTGCGTAATGGAACCATTCCAGATATGCGAGTTCTACTCCATACAAGGATGAACAACACCTCTATAAAGAGCAAGTATTTGGAGTTGCATGAACCAATTTTGAAGACACACCTAAACACCCAACCTCTAAGAAGCTTGTTTAGAAAGGGAAGTAATTTGATCTTTCCAATAAAGAACCGAGGTAGAGAAACATCAGGAATATTAATTACGGACGAAGATGTCATAGTTATGTGGAATATTATTATATCTAGCAGAAAGATGTGTAAACTGAGTTTTTGAGGAATTGAAAACACCCATGTTTGTTTTCTCTATCTAATTAAAAAATCGAGAAAGATCAGAAATAAGTCGCTCCTAGATCACCCTCCTTATAGTATCTATTAATTTTTGTTGTTTAGATCGTCTTTCAAAATGAAAGGAGGAATTGATGATAGAGTCAATGTCACAGGAGTGGATAAGTGAAGAAGTTATAAGTAAATGAAAGTGAAAAAAAGTGTAGGGATAGTGTAGATCCCTCTATTAATAGAATGAAATGATGAACGATAGCCGTTTACTAGAGTTGCTCTAGAACGACCGGAAAGGAAATCAGAGAGAAGTATAGATACCGAAAGAGGGAAATTTAGAAATAAAATATTTGTTGTGCCAGGCTCTATCTAAAACTTTTATATGTTCAGCACCACATTAAAAGATTCACCGAAATGCCGAAGAGTGGAGGACGAAAAGTCAGAGAGAATGAAAAGAATATTACCAGTAGAGCGTTCTTTATGAAAGCCATACAAACGACCAGAGAAAAGATTAGAAGAATTGAGATGTTTCCTTCCAAATCTTCCTGTAATGGATAGATTCGAAAACTTAAGAAAAAGGAGGTTAGCGAAATAGAACGATAGTTGGATGATTGAAAAGGGTTCCCTTTTCTTCCGTATTAAACGCTTTAAATCAGGAAGGGAATGTAGAAGTTTAAATACTGAGATTGAATAGGTTTTCAAGGCAGTGTGCAAGTTCGGTAGCACAAGTTTTGAGAACCATAGGAAGAATACCATCAAGAACCCACACCATCTTGGTGTCAAGCTCAGAGAGAGCAGGAATAACGTCTTTAGAAGAAATTACGATGTTAGACTAAATGTTTTTAATAGTGAGGGAGAGGGAAAGATCAGGAATCCGTCTTAGGTGGAATTAGAAGCAAATTTATGAACGAAGAGTTCAACTTTAGCAGAAGAATGAACAGCATTTGTGATGTCGGAAAATACTAGAGAAGGGAAAGAGGAAGAAGGAAAGTTTGAGTTGATATTTTTTTTGCAAAATACCAGAAGGGACGTTTGGAAGATGAACCAGAAGAGTTTTGCATTTTCTACGGAGAAAAGAGCTTTTAACGTTTCGGAGAACGAGATTTTGCACGATTCCGGAGTGAAAAACAAACTGCAGAAGTTTCTGGAGTTTGAAGACGAAAGTAATTTCTAAGGCAGCGTCTCCGTGTCGGATATTACGAGGACAAACATAGTTAAACCAAGATTTGCTCTGTGTAGCTAAGGGGAAAGAATATCGAATGCACAACTTCATACCAGAGATAAATATTTATGATATTCTCTCTGTTATGACAGAGACAATATATATATATATATATATATATATATATATATATATATATATATATATATATATATATATATATATATATATATATATATATATATATATATATATATATATATATCAGCCGAAGGGAAATGAAATATCAGAATTGTTTTCCTCACTGATTTTTCCCGTTGATGATTTGAAGAGCAATAAGAGGATATAGAGGTAAGAAGGTGACAGGAGGAAACAAAAGGTGGAAAGAGTTTAGCAGTATAAGGAGGAGGATTAATAGTTAAGAAAGGTCTGTAATGTTGGGTTAATCTCATGGACAATCAAGGATACGAGAAAGGAGCTGCGTAATATGCTCAAATTTATTTTGGGTAGAGAAATAGAAGTTCAAAAGCTGTATCTTAAAAACTAAAAGAAAGCCATTGGTTGAGGTGAACATTGAAATCACCTAAAATGTCGATTTTAGAAAAAGGTGAAGAAAAGAGAATATGCTCTATTTTGAAACTTGGATAATCAAAGAATTTAGGATAGTGAGTAAAGTTGAGAGATTGGTAAACTGAAATAAAAGACAAATGAATTTTGGCTTAGATTGGTAAAAAAGCCTTAGATACAAAGGCCAAAACTCGGAAGAACTCAAATTATAAAAACTAAAACATACAACATTGTTTTGCACATACGCATATATTGAAGATAGAGACAGAAAGAGGAAACAAAGAAGGATTTTATTGCAAAATCTCAAACATCTGATCTTCGGTCAAGAACAAGAGATGAAGTCTAGAAGAAGAATAGTGACGTTCAACAAAGTAGAAATTTAAATAAAAACCAAGTATGTTTCAGAAATTAATTATAAAAAAAGATCTTGCACCATGGTAAGTAGGTGGAGAAGTGTTGGTGACACCAACCCTTTCAATGGATGCCATCAACTCTCAAATGATGATTGGGGGGGAGGAGGGTAAATATGAAGCATTATTTGGATGCCGTCATTCCAAGCAACTCTAAGCAAGATCATGTTCTGCTACTTTAATTTTTTAAAGGTAATGTTTAAATATATGATCGTAAGTTTGTGGGGGAACATCTGGAGATGTTAAAGTAAGGTGGGACTGTAAGATTGATGGTACGCTAGAGATATCCTCTGAGAAAATGAAACACTAAAGGAACGAAACAGAGGAAAGCATCAAATAAATCTAGCACTCCTTGGGTTATTATTATTATTATTATTATTATTATTATTATTATTATTATTATTATTATTATTATTATTATTATTATTATTATTATTATATTATTATTATACTACTATTAATGGAGGATTCAAAAGGTTCCATTGGTTTTCGCTAAATCTTTATTTTTTTTATTTTTTTTAATTTAATATATATATATATATATATATATATATATATATATATATATATATATATATATATATATATATATATATATATATATATATATATATATATATATATATATATATATATATATATATATATATATATATATATATATATATATATATATATATATAGATAGAGAGAGAGAGAGAGTAGACAGATGATTTAATGTTAATGAGTTAAGTAAATATAAAGAAGAAGCATAATTTCTATTTGAAAAAGAGTTAATTAATAAATTTTAAATCTTTGTAAATATTGAAGTAAGGTACACGTTAATAATGAAAATTCTCCTAAATAAGAAAGTTTATAAAACAAAATTTTCAAAAAATTAAAAAAAAAAAAAAAAAAAAAAAAAAAAAAAATTAAATTTAAATAAATTTCAAAAAAAACAAATTTTTATTACCTTTATGGTTAAGGTTTAAGGTCATAATTTTTTTTTTTTTTTTTGCGTAAAATTTTTCCAAGATTATTTTTGATATCAGACACTTTATTTTTTCCTTATATTATTATATTATATATATATATATATATATATATATATATATATATATATATATATATATATATATATATATATATATATATATATATATATATATATATATATATATATATATATATATATATATATATATATATATATATATATAATATATATATATATATATATATATATATATATATATATATATATATATATATATATATATATATATATATATATATAATTTAATTTTCAACGTTACACGCACCGTCATTAACACTGATCCCTGAAAAATAAACTAAAATCAAAAGAATACATAACAAATTATTGTTCTTTTAGTTTAGTACATTATTATTATTATTATTATTATTATTATTATTATTATTATTATTATTATTATTATTATTATTATTATTATTATTATTATTATTATTATTTTTATTAATATTATTTAAAATCTATGTTTATGTATTTATTTATAGTTATAATATTATATATATATATATATATATATATATATATATATATATATATATATATATATATATATATATATATATATATATATATATATATATATATATATATATATATATATATATATATATATATATATATATATATATAGTGTACAATATTTAAATCCGAAATTAAATCTTATTCAATGAGTTAAATATTTGCCAATAAATACATATAATAAATTATAAGATAGGATGATAAGATAAAAGTAAGATTCCTTTACTTGATCCTTGGCGTAAATAAACAACAATTTTTCTTTCTTTAAAAAAATGGGCGTCTAAAGAGGGCGTGGATTAAAGAATTTTTCCTTTTTTTTTAACTTATAAACGGGAAGCTTGGCTACAAAACGTGGGCGTGTTCAGTGTTGAAATCCCGCGCTTTTCATAGGGGGAATAGAAAGCATTAAATAAGCGTTGATAGTGAGAGGGGGCGTAGAGCCCCGCCTCTTTCCGAAGAAGGTGTTTCAGGAAAGGTTGTGAAGTATTTACAAACTCGATTTCCCTTGACTCAAACATTCAATTACGTACGATACGTTTGAACGCGCGCGTGACTCTCTTCTTCCTTTCTCTCTCTTTGTGGTCTCAGAGACAAAAGAAATTTATTAGTTATCCTTTTGTAAAGAACGAATTGAAATTAACAATGATTCACTACTTCGAATTTCTTTCAGAGTTCATGTGATATTTTAATTGCTTTACGATCACCAATATTATATATATATATATATATATATATATATATATATATATATATATATATATATATATATATATATATATATATATATATATATATATATATATATATATATATATATATATATATATATATATATATATATATATATATATATATATATATATATATATATATATATATATATATATATATATATATATATATATATATATATATATATATATATATATATATATATATATATATATATATATATATATATATATATATATATATATATATATATATATATATATATATATATATAGATTTTCAAAAAGGCAAATATAATAACTGAAATACTTTTATCTTGATTCTGTTTCTTTTTTAGTTTTTTTTTTTTTTTTTTTTTTTTTTTAATTTAAAGAAATTTTTTTGTCATTTGAATGGTAAATTTATTCTTTTCTTTACTTTTTTTTTCATTAAAACTATATATATATAATATATATATATATATATATATATATATATATATATATATATATATATATATATATATATATATATATATATATATATATATATATATATATATATATATATATATATATATATATATATATATATAACACTAATTCAAGTAATATTTTTACATTTAAGTTGATAAGGCTAGTTAAAAATTACCAATTATTCAGTTATCATTTTTTTTTAAAAAATAGAAAAAAAATTACAATTGATAATGGAATTTAAGATATTTGTTAAATTAATAGTTAGTAGGATTCATTTGTTATTTTATTTTAAACTTTTCTGTATTGGATAAATTTTAATAATTCTTAATATTTCTCATATGATGTCCCTTCAGTTAGTTAATATTTTTAGTCGTTTCTATTTTCTAACAATATCATTCCATAGAAATATAAAATTTTCATTTATAATTAATGCATCTTGCACTGTTTTTTCATGTTACCCAAATTTTCAGGTAACAAATAGTGCCAAAATGTTCAATGAAAAAAGTATCCATTGTTATTTAAAATAAATTTTATATAAAAAAACTTTAATTTAGTATAGCAAGTTAATTCTTTTCCTGTTTCCCTGATTTTCTTTTTTTTTCTAATTGTTTTGTATTTTATTTTGTTTTCAAATTTATCTCATGGGGTAATATTTTAAATTCTTGACATCTGTTACGTAATTAATCATTGAGAGGAAATACTGCTTTATTTTTATTTATTTACTTATTTATTTATTTATTTATTTATTTATTTTTTTTTTGTGACTGTTAAAGTTTTTTGGTAATCTTTATCAAAATAATTTTGTATTGTAAATTCAGTTGTAAATTTTCCTATCATGTTTATCAATTATTGTGTCCGGATTTCTGGTGTTATTTTACATTCTTTAATTTATAATTTAACACATGAAAATCTGTAATCAGATCTTTTGTAAAGTCTTATAGGTGAAGGAAACCTTTTTAATAGAATAATAATATTTTGTGGTGGAATAACTTGAAAAAAAGGACTTCCTAATTTTCAAATGCAACTTGCAATTAAGTAGAAAGAAATTCCTCAGTCTCAAACTAAGAGTAGTTGTCAGGAATTTTAATTTCTCTGTCATTAATGTAGAGCATATCAGGTATTCAACGCCCTCGATTTAAAATAAAATAGAATTATACACATTTTATCCTTCTGGTCCTTCTGGAATTTCATTTCCCATACATGCATACTCTTCATAATCTATTTTAAATCCTGTATTTTAAGTTGCTTTAAGTAATCATTATTATTCTGCTCTTTAGTGTTCCACCCTAAAGAATCTCATTTTATTTATGTAAACAATTCTAGAGAAATTGCTTATTAAATAGAATAGGAATAATGAATAAAATAAAGAAAGAATAAATAAAATTTTAAAAAAATATTCTAGCTCAAAATTCCCCTATTTTTTTATTCACACAGAACACATATCAGGAGCCTCCATATATTATTTTAAAACATTAGCTAGGCATAAAATAGAAATTAAAGTAAATAAATAAATTGACTTATTTTACTAGGCAGTTGGCAATATTTCAGCAAAAACAATTAAAATAAGCTGAAAAATAATTTTTTTAAACATTTTTTTATTTTAAAAAAAAATTAAAAATTAAAGCATATAAAAAATATCTAAGTGCCCCATAAAAAAAAAATAAATAAAAATAAATAAAAAAAAAAAAAAAAAAGTTTCCCCACATGATGATAAGTACCATTTCGATTTTCTTTTTCAACTAGTTTCAATCTTTGTAATTATTTTAAGATAATTACAGGTTATCCGAAATAGAATACGCTTTTAAAATTTTTTCTTGAACTTTTATTAATGGTTCTATAACAATATAATTAAAGATAGAATACCAAATATGAATTTAAAGTTTTATCAAAACACCGATGAACCTTTGCATATTTCCAGTAGTTTCCTATAATCTGCTTAATTTTATATTTTTGACTGAAAGCCTCTGAATACAAAAGCTGAACGATTTCATTGTTCAGTTCAAAGTTTTCTGAGAAAAAGTTTTAGTTTTTAAGCGAAAGAAATATATTCATTATTTCTGGAACAATTAACTGTCAGTTGTAGAATTTAAGGTCTAGAGAATCCACACAAAATCTTTCAAAGTGCAAAATAATTCGAAATAGTAAATGTGTGATTGTACTCTATTATTAAATTCTCGAATTTAGGTGGCATATAATTTCTGAAGGATAATCTATTACAAGTGTCTTATATTTCAATTGTTGATCGATTTTTTTTTTTGTTGCTTATATATAGTGCCTTCGGCGAGGAGACGTTTCTGGCATTTTGCGGTCGTACTTCTCTGATTTTCCATGGAATAATTACTGTTTCCGAGGTAGGGGTCCCTCAGAATGTGCAGAGCGCATAACTGAGGTGATTCTCTCTGGCATGGAGGCGTACATTCCATATTCTTTCCCTTCCACTAAACCTAATAAACCTTGGTTTAACTCTGCTTGTTCTCGTGCTGACATATCTCGCCTAGTGAAACTATAACATCACTAGCAGTTAATAAAATTATAAATGATGATTCCACGGTTGATTTATCATAGTGGTTATCAAAATTATAACATTTGCACTGCGATTTATACTCAGGATAGAACCTGGTCCATGTTGACGCTACGCCCAAGTTGTGGTCGGGGAAATATTGAAGGGACTTTTCACTAGGCGAGATATGTCAGTAGAAGTTCTGGATTATTTCCTTTTGAACCATCAGTGGAGTAGTGGTCAACACAACGGACTTCCATCTTTTGGGCCCGGGTTCGATTCCTCGAAACTATAACATCACTAGCAGTAATATATATATATATATATATATATATATATATATATATATATATATATATATATATATATATATTATATTATATATATATATATTATGAAGAAGACAGAAGAGTGCTTTAGGAGAAGTTGAATGTCTACTTAAGTGTTTTTAATGCGGGTGTAAATGTGTGCTTATTAGGGGATTTACGATAGGGTGGACAAAAGTAAACTGTGGGAGGTTTTGAGAGAAAATGAAATTGAGGAGAAGGTAATAGAGCATTTGATAGGATTAGTTGAGCGTGTGTGGAGTAAATAGAATGAAAACTTAGTTTTTGATGTGAATACTAGATTGAGGCTGGGTTGTGTAATATCTCCGAGGATGTTTAATTTCTTTATTGACAAAGTGGTGATAATGATAGAAAGGGTAGGTAGAGGGTTGAGAATGGTGGAGCAACAGGGTGTGTGGAATGCAAATGTGTTGTTGTATGCGGATGATGTTGTACCTTTGGAGGAAACACAGGGGAGTTTGAAGGTACTGGTGTAAGAGTTTGTAAAAGGATGTGACGAGGTGGACTTAAGAGTAAATGCGGGTAAGAGTAAAGTGTTATGGATGAAAAATGGGAAGGGAATGGAGAGGGGTGTAGATGGGGGAGATGAATTGTAAATTAAAGTGGAATGGGTTAATTCATTTAAATATCTGGGAGTGAATTTTTTTTGGGGGGAATGGTAGTGAGGGGGTTGAAGTAGGACATAGAATAAGAGAAGGGGAGAAGGTGTTGGGAGATTTGAGGGATGCTGCATACCGGTGGTTGTGTATGGGAGCGAAGTATGGAGGTTTAATGCGAGAAAGAGAAAAAAAGTTGAGGTTTTCGAAATGAAGGGTCTGAGGGCTGTGTATGGTGTAGGTAGAAGGGATAGAGTTAGGAATGTTAGAATATGAGAGATGTGTTGTTGGAGAAGTATTTTTGGGAGAGCTAAACAGAGCATTCTGAGTTGGTTTGGGTATGTTTATAGGATGAATGAAGAGAGACTGGCAAAAAAGGTATTAGTATCAGAAGTGGATGGTGTGAGAGGTAGAGAGAGACCGAGGGGGGGTTGGATGAATGGTGTCAAGGAATTATTAAGGGACAGAGTGATGAGCTGAGAGGAAGGTGTGCGGTTGACGGAGGATAGGAGTGAGTGGAAAAGATTGGTGAGGGAGTGTATTGGAGAATGGATGTGGCCTTCGGTAAGACACCACCCCACGATTGTGGGAAAGATTTGAGTATATATATATATATAATATATATATATATATATATATATATATATATATATATATATATATATATATATATATATATATATATATATATATATATATATATATATATATATATAAAAATTCCTTAAAAATGTGCCTTAATAACTGAAAATGGAAAATTGAAGAATTTATAATTTTGGGGGTGAGAAGCAAAGGGGGTGGGGAAGTGACAACATTATAAAAACGAGATAAGTGACGAGCACTTCAATCATTAAATTATATTTATTCAAAGATATATAATCGATTTTGTAATAGTGCATTGTGTTGATAATTTCAATTTATTATTTCGCGTAATTTTTTTTTTTTTTTTTAAACTGATTTTTTTTTTTTCTAAACGAACATTGTGTCACTGACATCCTTTTACTTCTGATCTCATTAGTTATTATTATTATTTGCTTATATTTACTCTTACAAGGATATTTCGAACGTCTCATAAACTTTTTTTAATTGGATTTTTCTAACGTGTCTGTAATCTATGATATGCCGTCTTGTTTACAAAAGCAAGGCTTAATATACTCTCTATATATATATATATATATATATATATATATATATATATATATATATATATATATATATATATATATATATATATATATATATATATATATATATATATATATATATATATATATATATATATACTGTAATGCTTTCAGATACTTATTTATTAACGTGTCCGCTGAGCTTTTGAACTACTCAGTAATATTCGAAATTAAATTTTAAAGAATTTAAGATAAAGTTAAATCTTATTATTATTATTATTATTATTATTATTATTATTATTATTATTATTCAAAACGAACGTGAAAGAAGAATCAGTCTTAGAATTTAAAAACCCTACAAAGCTATGGCTATCTTCTAGCCTTTTTCTTTTGCGTCCCGAAACGGCCATTCTCTCTCCCAAGGAATCTTTACTTCATAATGAAACAAGAGAAAAACTCGCCTATTTGACAGAAAGAGACAAGCCTCGGAAGCACTTTGACCTCCCTTGTCACCGATTACTCAGTCATTGCTTCGAACGCACTCGTTTTGGCACTGGCACTGCCGGTGGTGATGCAGTTCACAATAGATGGCTAAAAAATCGAGTTTTTGGAAATAGTTGGATTCCTAAGGAATGGTGGTTTGAGAACTGGGTAAGGATGACAGCAACGATTCCTATGTGGAATCCTACACCAGAATATTTTGGACTTAATAACTCAGGTAATGTATAACAGCCTGTCTGTCTGTCTTTCTGTCTATGGTTCTTTCACTCTGCATATAAAAGGGCAAAGGGTGAGGGAAATTTTCTTAGGATGGGTTTTGTAAACATATTGTACTTATATATGTATATTCATTTCCCACTGCAATATGAAGTCGTGCCAACTGCAGTTACTATTGTCATTCATACTTAAGATCATTCTCCATTTACTCTTATTTTATCATGTTTTTTTTATCCCTTTCCCAGGGTTAACCACGTATCTCTGAAAATCTCCTTGACCCTATCTTCTTATTTCCATGTAACTACAGTTGTCACTATATATATATATATATATATATATATATATATATATATATATATATATATATATATATATATATATATATATATATATATATATATATATATATATATATATATATATATATATATATATATATATATATATATATATATATATATATATATATATATATATATATGGTAAAACAGTTGCATGTCGGTCGTACAAGCACAAGATCCAGGATTCGAATACCGGAGGTGTAAGTGTCCTGGGATACTGATAATGCAGGAGAACATTGAGTAGAGTGGTTTTGCCATATATATATATATATATATATATATATATATATATATATATATATAGATATATATATATATATATATATATATATATATATATATATATATATATATATATATATATATATATATATATATATATATATATATATATATATATATATATATATATATATATATATATATATATATATTAGTATGGAACCCACATTTCGCAGGCAGAGAAGCCTAGCGGGATTTTGATTTGAAATTGAAAATTATTCTTCTCAAATCAGCCTCACGCTCTTTCCTGATACCATTTTGGGGGGTTCAGTCCATCAAAAATTGGACTCAAGTCGGAGGAATGGACCCTATAGAAGGCCCCGTGCAAACCCCCCAAAATCGATATCAGGAAGTTACCTGAGCTTGCAGGATCGTTACGTTCACCTCACTCTTTTCCCTGACCCTTTTTTGAGGTTCAGTCTGGCTGAATTTGGTTCGAATTTTAGAGGACGGGAAAGTAGGGGGTCAGTGATGCTATTAAAAAAGGTCAGGAAGGTCCCTGAGAAATGCAACATCGCGCTCAAGTGCAGAAAAGACACTTACGCTTTTCTGCCCGCGAAAACTGCGTTTCATACTACTATATATATATATATATATATATATATATATATATATATATATATATATATATATATATATATATATATATATATATATATATATATATTATATATATATATATATATATATATATATATATATATATATATATATATATATATATTATATTTTTATATTTTTTATATATATTCTTATATATATATATATATATATATATATAATATATAATATATATATATATATATATATATATTATATATATATATATATATATATATATATATATAATATATTTGTGAAAAGGACAGAGGCCTTCCTTTAAAAAAGAAAAAAGCAGAGTTTGGAAATCCATTTACAAGAACAAAGCCGAAGTACATATCCGACGAATTGGTGGAAATAGAAGGATTTTGACGGTTTTACCAGTCAAGTACATGTTAGAATGATCTTAACGGTTAAGTCTGGGATCATAGAGTTGGAAAGAGATAGGAAGTGACTTTGTGGAAAGACGGTCAGAAGGATACTAAGAGCCTTCGGGAGAACTGGAAAGTTGACAATGTGGTAATTCCTAGACTCTACCAATTCCCTGAGAGCTGTGAGAATTGAGCCACTCCAGATGCTCCATACAAAGATGAACGACACTCCTATACAGAACAAGCGACTAGAGTTGTGTGAAGGAACTCTGAATACACCTAGTTTAATGATGAAAACAAAATGATCCTTCCAAGAAAGATGACGAGGAAAGGAAATACTAAAAACAATTAGAACATGAGAAGGTTTCTGTTGTGTTGTGAATATACTTTCAAAAGTTATGTGGATGACCATGTCGAATAGATAAGCGAAGAAAATGAGTTTTTGAAGCATTCAAAACAATTTTTTTTTTGTTCCATGTAGAGATGCCTAAAGGATCAAAGGTCAATTGCATTAATTCCACCACCTAGATTCAAATACTAGA
>SEYY01018792.1:315000-355335 GCA_009176605.1 Armadillidium nasatum | reverse complement strand
TGGGCAGTAAAATCTTTGAGGCCTTTCTTGTATGGTATAAGAATCATCATTCATACAGATCATAAACCTCTGTTATATTTATATAATATGCCGTTAGTAAACCCACGAGTTGCCCGCACTCTAGAAGAGTTAAACGATATTGATTATGAATTGAGATATATTCCTGGGAAAGAAAACATAGTGGCAGACGCATTGTCTAGATCACCATGAGGAACAGATTCTTGAAGATCAAAGTGCACAAAAAGCAAATGAAATCCCTAAAGGATTTACAGAAATGAAGATGCCTGGAGGAGGTGATTCCCTTTTCTGTGCTTTTTCAACTTGGTTGTATGGAACTCCTGATCAACATCAGAAAGTGAGGGAAGTGGTGATACAAGAACTCATGGAAAATCGTGTTAAGTATGGATTGCCTACTGGTAAGAATGCCCGTCACTTAACAAAAATACTACAAGCTCATGAAGAATGTGGGACAGTTTCCACTTACAAATGCTATACATGCTTTTGCGAACTTACATGGAATACAGGTTTACATATATTATGGAGATTCTAAGCCTTTAAAATTTGGGAACCCCTCTGAAAAGGGCATATGTCATGTACTTTGTTTAGGGGGCATCCATTATAATCTTTTAATGCAGTTTCAAGCATGCTCTGAAGAAAAACAGACAAAGGTACATCAAGTTGTCCCATTAAAATTCCAGGAGTTTTGTCTGTTGGATGAATCTATGGAGGAACAGAGGACCGAAACTCTAGTATTAACGGGAATTACCAAGAAAGATCAAACGACCAATCAGCAGAGTGGTGGGGAGGAAGACATCACTTTTGAGAGTACATCAAATAAGAGTAAATGAAGAAGATATAATAAATCCGTTGGATATTGAAGATAGAGATTTAGACCGAATACAGGATCAGGATCCAACTCTGAAGCGCTTAAAACGAGCTATATTAAGAAATTTGCCATTTGTGGGAATATTAAAACCATTTGCAAGATCTCACAAATATATCTATTTGCGGGATAATCGATTATTTAGGGAGATGCACACAGGAGATTTCGCATTGCTAGTGCCACATGAATATCTAACAAAGATAGCCATCAGGGCACATTGGAGTTTTGCTCATATTGGAAGGCACAAACTTTATTCATTGTTGGTCCAACGACTTTGGCATCCTAAAATAAATAACATCTGTGCAGATATTACATCATCTTGTTATAAATGCCAAGCTTATAAAATCTCTAAAATAATATTTGCACCTCCAACTTTAAAAATAGCTACATCACGACCTTTTGAGTTGGTGGCTATGGACTTGATCCAGTTTCCACGATCATCACGTGGAAATCAATATGCAGTAGTAATGGTGGACCATTTTACAAAGTGGGTATCTGCCGTACCCTTAAGAAATAAACAAAGTTCTTCGGTTGCCAGTGCATTTAAACAAAACATATTACCCTTCCTTCCTAAGCTTCCTGAGCGGTTGTTGACAGATAATGGAAGAGAATTCATCGGCCCTGAATTTGAAGGATTGTTGCGAGATCAAGAGATTAAGCATGTGCTGACTACTCCATATACACCAGCTTCTAATGGAGCAGTGGAAAGGGTGAATAGAACCCTTAGTCAGTATTTGAGAATGGCTATTACTAGTCCTTCTTTGTGGGATGAGGAACTTCCCCAAGTCGTGTTGGTTTATAACCATACAGTTCATTCGGAAACAAACATAACCCCATGTGAAAATATTTTAAAGAGAGCACATACTTTACATACAGGTCTTCCTTTGCCAAAAATAGATCAATATTGGGGTGAAGGACATTATCGATTTGAACCTTTTGATTTGGATCAGTTGGTGGGGCTTAAGGTCCAATTGCCGGGTGATCTCACTCTTAATAAATTTAAACCACGTTATTATGGGCCTTATAAAGTCATTCAGATCCAAGCCAATAATGTGACTTATATTCTTGAAGCGGTTAAAACTGGAAAAGCAATATAGAGCCCATCACAGGCAATTACGAAAATGGAAGGTACCTCCAGATTATTTACGAAATGACCCAATCTTTCAACAATATGCAATGAATTTGGATGATGAAGTACTACCAGCAAGTCAAGGTGAAGAACCCTTAGAGGAAGAAGAAGTAGAAGAAGTTAGATCAACTGAGAATGAATTTGAAGAACTTGAGGAAGAGGAATCTCTCTTTGAGGGATTCACTGTTGATAAGGAGAAATTGAATAATAGTAAAAGATAAATTATTAGCTATTACCAAAGTCCAAGAGACATTACTTGCATTAGTGAGAAATTCTCCAGGGTGGCCGCCAGATCATAGTGATAATCTAGAAAAACCAGAAAGAGAAACCCACTCTGGAATTGGTGTTAATAATGAGGAAGAATTAAACTCGTATTTACAGTGGGACACATCTGACTTGTTGGAGGAAGCTGAAAAGAGATGGGAAATGTCGCAGGCCATGATTCTGCCGACCTCAGTAGTAAATCGTGAGTCATTACCTTTTGAATTGAATACTTTGGAACCAAACTGGTTTTCAACACCTAGGGTGTACACAGGAAGTGAAGATGAAAATGAAGAAGACACACCATTAGTAAGTGAAAATAGAGGATCATCTCAATCTAATAGTTTATCCTTCGAGGGATTTGATAAAACTATGGCTAAAGCCAATACCTAAAGAACTACAATTGACTGAAGGAAATAGACCATATACCAGATCGAGGGGAGCTTGTTTAGAAGAACCGTTAGTTTACCCGTATCTACTTGAAAGAAAACGTCGTGTGTAAAAATAAATAAATGAATAAACAAATGAAAAAAAAAAAAAAAAAAAAAAAAAAAAAAAAAAAAAAAAAAAAAAAATAAAATAAAAATAAAAAAAATAAATAAATAAAAAAAATAAATAAATAAAATAAAATATATTAATACGTTATTGACATTATTTTTTGTATTAGGTTATTAATCATTTTTTTGTAATTTGTTTATGTTGCAGATCTTAGTGACCGGACATTCATGGGTGCGGGACATGCAAGATGTCTTTGCACCAGTGTTGTTGCCAGGAATGGAGGTGGTCTTTAGGGCCTACCCCGGAATAAATCTGGAGAGATTGCAGCAGAAGATGGTTCAGATCCTGGATGCCTACATACACACATCTAGTGGTGTATATATTAATTAACGAGGCCTACAGACAACAGGCTGTATCCGATTCCCCTAGGGATCGCAATCATTGGGTAACAGTAGCTAATTTTGGCTATGACAATAATCAGTTTTGTCATCGATTTAATGAATTTTCAAGAATTTGTACTAACATCTGTCCAAATTTACAAATTATTCTGATCATTCCTCCTTTCCTAGATCTTGTGTATTTTAACTCAATACGAGTAAGGCGATTTCCTAGGGAAATCCAAGAAATTTATGAGAGGAGGCCTGAATTTTCAGCCAGAATCCTACATCAGCAGTGTGTAAGCACTCATAGGCATTTGAGAGTATTAAGAACACCAAGATACCAGTGGACAAATAAAATTACATACCCAGTAATGTATACGGTTGCCGCTTTGCCTCAGCAAAAGAAGAACACCCGGTTGTTTATGGAGGGAAGTGTTTTTACCCTGAGAAATATGGGATTTCTGCGTGATGGGTTACATCCAAGGGCGCAATTATGTGCGGATTTTTGGAAAAAGCTATATCGTGCAGGAATATTTAATTTGATAGTGGATATTCCCAGAGTGGAGCCCTCTGTTGTAAATATTGCTCCTTCTGTGTTTTTGGGTGTAGGACAAAATCCATCAAGAAGTGTTGCGGAAGTATCGAACTCCTCAATAGTGGAAGAGTCAGGGAGTATTGTGGAACCTCAAGCTGGGCCTTCAGGAATAGAGTCAAGGGTAGTAGTAGTGGAAGAAGTAAGTCTGGTGGAAGGAAGAGTAGAGAATGAGGTGGTTGAGAGAATGGAAAGTGCCCCAGATAGTGCAACAGCAGAAGAAGAAAGACCATCTAATGTAGAACACCCTTCAGAAAGGGAAGTGCCCATTAGCAGATTAGAGGGATTAAGTTTAGAGGAGGAGGACCCCCAAGGGGCCCCTCGTAGAAGAAATCATTCTCCTATCAGGTTTGACAGGAGAACAGCACCTGAAACAAATGAAAATTTGGTAAGGCCTGGGGTAGATAGATCAAGAGAGAATGGACGTTCCAGGAGACAAAGATATAATCCATACGAAAGATCTCAGTCAAATGTGCGGGAACAACAAAGAAGAATCGGCAATAGGAGGAGTAGAACGGTACCAAGAAATCTGGAACAACAATGGGAAGTAAAGTTTGGCGAATTTATTGCTCATATGCAAGGCTTTATGGCCGCCCATGGGCAAGAAGCATCCACTAGGGATGTAAAGGATAGAATTAGGAGATTATGTAATCAATGATCCTAGGTCATTGATTGCATAATTAAAAGGAAAAAGAAAGTTTTATTTAATTTTGTTAAATTTTTGAAAAAAAGTATTGTTTATTTTGTTTTTTGAAGAAAGTACTGTTTTTGTTTTAAAAAAAAAAAAAAAGAAAAAGAAAAAAAAAGGGGAAATTTTTGATATGGGGATTGATCCTGTAAGCAAAGAAAGTTTTAGTTTCGTTTAATAAAAAGAACCAAAAGGAAGGTTAGTTATTTAAAGAAAAGGAGCATTGTTTAAAGATATCTATTGTTTGAGTAGTTTGTGCGTCGATACTCGTATCGACGGGTGGGGAGGCGTGAAAAGGATTTTTACTTTTATTTACAGGCAAATTAGTATTTGATCAAGGATTTTTTATTTTTTTGAAAAGGAATATAGAAATTTCCGAAAATAAAAGGAGGAAAGAGGAGAAATAGAACAAAAGTGAAATTGTTTTATAAAGAAAAGAAATATATATCCATATAAATTTGTCCCAGACCTCTGGGTAAGTAGCTATATAAATATAAATATATATATATATGTATATATATATTTATTGAATAAAATAAAGTAAAGTTTAAAATATTTATCACATTATTATTAAAGTAAAAATTGAATTAGGAGAGATTAGGAAAGAAAATGATTTGTTTGTATTGTTATTTATTAGGTTCCAATTTTGGAAGTTTTATAGGAACTTTTGAAGTTCCTGTGGATGAATTAAGGAATTCTCTCATCAGAAAAGGGAGACAAGAATTTCCCACCATAGGGGGAGAAAGTGCCTATCCCAGAAAAAGGAAGGAACAAACAAAACCCAGTACAGCATCCCAGACAGACGGGAAAGTATGGTTTCCCCAAAGGTAGGATCTTTGGTCCAGTTTTGAGTTAAATAAGCAAAAATAAATTTTTAATATATCTTTCCCAAAGCCTACCTTGATTAATTGTCAACTGACAAACGGGTTTCTTGTTCATTCCCTGGTTAATATCGTGTTAGTAATTACACAGACAGAATCCAAAAGACTTTCATTTTTGACGAGAAAGAATTTATGTATAAGTAATTAGTAAGATCAAAAGTTATTCTTTAAGAAATAAGACTTACGATAGAATTTTGAATTACAATTAAGATTTGATTTCCCTTATAGTGTAAAGTACCAGTCCACCTTGGTTGCAAATTTTTATTAAACTTCCTAGAAGACTTCCTTGTAATCTTTAATAGTTGCCCAAATATTAAGGGTGTTATTATTATTATTATTACATAATATAATAGTTATTTGTAGGGAGAAGTATATTAATATCCCTTACTTGAGGTGGTCTTTTGGAAGACTGATGTAATATGTATATATATATATATATATATATGTTTGCCTATAAATTCTTTGATTAATATCAAGTGAACTTTCTAAGTTTTAGTTCTTAATAAAACTTTGGCTTATGTATTAGGAGTATAGTTTTTCTTCTTTAGTAATATATTTATTTTAGGTTATTATTATTATTATTATTATTATTATTATTATTATTATTATATCATTATTATCATATTTTATCATTATCATTATTATTTTTATTATCATATTTTATCTTCAGTATTATTTTTGGTATTCTCATTTAATTCATTAAATAATAATTATTTATCTATTAAAAATCAGTTGTTATTTGTAGATATTTATTGTTAGGTTAAAGTTATTTTTTATTATTCTAAAAAGAAACAACTCAAAGGATCCTTTGATATAGATATTTTAAAATATAAAGAGCATTTTCATCTATACTTATTTTTGTTAGGATTTTTGTTGTATGTATTTTTCATGTTGTTAATATATTTTTACTCATAAGAGAATTATTTACCTTGATAAAGTTTATATGGTTTTGGTTACAAATTATTTTTTACGACGAGTGAGAAGACCTTGTGGTGAGTAGTTTTTTTATTTGGCCAATCGTATTTTAAGTTATAATACTAATAACAGTAAATTTTACATTCAGCAATAGGATTGCCGGTTTTCCCTGAGAGACGAATAGATTTTCCCCAAATTTTTGATATTAAGAAGAGTCCCTTGCTCATCTTTATCCAGAGATAAAAACAAGTCCTCTTCTGAGAACTGGAGCTCATCATCTATCAAGTGGTGAGTACTCCTGTCTTGTGTAGTGGTCTTATACCACAACATATATATATATATATATATATATATATATATATATATATATATATATATATATATGGCTTAGGTGGAGATTGTTTCTGAGTTTCGATATTTTTTTATGTCGATATTTCTGATTAATCGATATTTTCATACCTATACTTAGCCTTAGGCTACTATGTCGTGCAAACGTTCTTGTGTACGTTAGGTCTCTTTTACGGCAAATTCTTGTGTAGGTTAGGCCTCTTTTTACGGCAATTTCGGTAGTTCAGGTTATGATAAGTCGAATTAGGTTCTGCTAGAAAAGTAAGTAATAATAATTGTGTGTATAGTAATACTACCTCTGGCAACTCTCTTGTTTACGATAGGCTTCTCCGATATTTTCGATTTTCGATATTTTTTAAACAATCGAAACTCAGAAACAATCTCCACCTTTACCTATATAATATATATATATATATATATATATATATATATATATATATATATATATATATATAATATATATAGAGAGAGAGAGAGAGAGAGAGAGAGAGAGAGAGAGAGAGAGAGAGAGAGAGAGAGAGAGAGAGAGAGAGAGAGAGAGTGAGAGAGAGAAAGAGAGGAATATAAGTGAAAATTATCAATACCACTCACGGGTCAGGGGGTATGCGGGGCAGAGCCCCCAGTCGACAAATGATCGTGTGCCATGCATTTACGATTTTATTGCTGTACTGCAATAATGCATATAATACAAGTTGCAAATGCATGGCACACGAACGTTTGTCTATGGGGGGCTCTGCCCCCTGTACCCCCCGACCTGTGAGTGGTGGTGATAAAATTTTCACTTACATTCCTCTCTCTCTCTCTCTCTATATATAATATATATATTATATATATATATATATATATATATATATATATATATATATATATATATATATATATATATATATATATATATAATAATTATTATGATTATTATTATTACACACTACCCCATATCCCGCATCATGGAAAATTCTTGTAAATTTTAACAATTATTTCCATTTTTAGCTTCAACATATTTTAAAATATAGAAACTCGTCAAAACTAAAAGATTTTTTTTTTTTTTAAAATTTCTGAGAGCGGACCTCACCAACAAGGGCATGTGAGAGAGTTTTATAATAGCGGCAAACGATATTATATCATAATTATTCCTATTATTTTAAACTTTTTTTTTTTAATTTGTGTTTTTTTAATTTTTTTTTCTTATAAAATAATTTGGCGTTCGTCGATTAACCAAAAAAACAAGCAAACATATCATTTCCTTTCCGTAGTTACGCTGAGAAGAAAATTAAAAAAAAAGGCACGTGGTATCAGTTTCAGTTGAACTTGCAACGCGTGAATACATAGTTTCAATCGAACTAGCAACCTGTAGGTATGTAGGTATTTTCAGCAACCGTGTCTCGTACGAAAAAATCCACTACCATGAACGCTACAATTACCATTTTTCCTTACAAAACCCTTTACCATTCACAGATAAACCCAAAAAAATTTTATTAACAATCATTTCCTCTATGTAACATGCACTCAAGAATACTGCAATTATACTTAACATTAAACTCTATTAAGATCAGTTACTGATATTTTCCTCAAGTGTAACATTAACTGAGACAATTGTACAAATAAACTAATAAAACGATGGATCTTAGTAATAACTACCAACAAACACTGAAACAAATACTTATGATAGTCTCTACAGAAAATGATTGAAAATCACCTAAAAGAATCTAAAGGGTGAAGATTTGGAAAATCGGTAGACCCAGGCCTACAACACGAATAGTTCTTAACAGAGTTTATTTGAGCTACAAATGTTGACACATAGCTAAGCTAGTTCCTACGAACAGAAAATGATTGAAAATTGACATAAAATAACCTAAAGAATACAGATTTGGAAAACCGGTAGAACTAGGCCTACATAAAGCGTTCTTACCAGAGTTTGTTTGAGCTTTCTCAAATTCTATCTGTAAGTTGGAAAGTTCTTCAATTTTTTGTCTCCAATGACTACAAACTTTTTCAAAAACTGGCTTTGGAATGGAACTCTTTTCTTCAGCTGACAAAAAATCGATTTCACAAACTTGAAGATTGCCTTCCATTTTAAAATTTTTTATTGAACATGAGATATGATAATCCTCACCGCCCTACTGAATTTGAAATATGCAAAACCTAGGGATACCCACGGTACTATAGGATGCCGATTGCTGAAAGAGTACCGATATATATATATATCGATATTGATATTTTTACGATAGTATCGAAAAAAAATTTTGCTTATATTTTTAAAGCCGATAAATCGATATAATGTTATTTTGTCCTCAGTTTCAAGTCATTGATATATTTTTTAACTTAAAAAATTTGAATTAGTTTTCTGCTCCTTTATAAAATAAAATTTGAGCAAAATTTGTGTTTTTTTTTTACGAGAGTGCATGATGGATGATATGGTGACATTTTGTTTGATTCGAAAGAGAGGGCGGGAGGTCAGATCACAGCCTAATATTAGGCTGTGGTCAGATCATGTAAGAAAAGTAGAGGCTTATATATAGTATATATATATATATATATATATATATATATATATATATATATATATATATATATAATATATATATATATATATATATATATATATATATATATATATATATATATATATATATCCTCTCCCCAGAAAGGGTTTTCACCCTGTCAGTGGAACCAGCATCTTTCCCCATCTGTTTGAAGAAGTTCTCCCAGAGCCCTCCAAACGATCAAGTTCTTCGGCTCGCCGGTCTCCATGCCGGTCCATGAGTCCTATCCAGACTCTCAGGTAGGGTTTTTACCCTTTCAGTAGGACCAGCATCGATTTCAAACTAACCTCTAAACACTCTCTCCCAGGGGTTTTCAAAAGATTACACTTCTCCGAGCAATGGTTCCCAATGCTGGTTCTGGAGTAGTTACAAGCCGTTGACAGAGAAATCACAAGGCCGGATGGCTAGTCCTGTCGTCCTTGCATTTAGTTCTCTTCACATGATATATATATATATATATATATATATATATATATATATATATATATATATATATATATATATATATATATATATATATATATATATATATATATATATATATATATATATATATATATATATATATATATATATATATATATATATATATATATATATATATATATATATATATATATATATATATATATATATATATAATATATATATATATATATATATATATATATATATATATAATTTTTAACCGATAGTATCAAGGTCAATTTGATATTTTTTTAAATATCAATAATCGATATATCGATATTTTAAAATATCGACATCCCTAGCAAAATCTTCAATAATATTCAGGACGCCCTAGCAAGGAACATGGGCAGCACATCCGCATACTTCAACTTATCCATTAAAAAAATATCAAGAGGCTTCTTTTTTTATCAAAATTCCTTAAGGTGTGTTTACGAAATTTCTACATTTTTCTTTAAAAGCGCAAATTTTGTGAAAAATTGAAGATAGTTGTTTATTTTTTTCTCTAGTTTACATACTTTGATTGAAAAACTGTTGTGTGAAAGTTATATGTTGGTGCTGGGTAGAAAATATTTTCTTTAAAAATTGTTTATATGTTTTCACTATTTTATGTAGTATATATACTTTATACATGTTTTAAGTTTTCCTTTATATGAAAGAAGTTCTCCTTAATAGGGGTTTGTAAAGTTGGTTTGTTTTTTGTATCGATATGGCACTCTGTTTGGCACCTAAACAAGATGCCGGTTAAAAGATAAGCGCTTTTTCAAATCATTTGTCTCTTTCAGACGTTTTTATGAAATGTAAATATTTTTGCTTGTTCATAACAAGAGCACAAAGTTCAGAATTAAAAGGTATGAGGTTATAGATTTTTTCTTACTCACCTCTTTCCTACTATCCTTTCGATTGACTTCTGCTTAAATATATACCTCTATAGCTTCCTAAAATATATTAAAGATATATTAAGGAACTTCAAAAAGCAACATTTCTTTTGAAAGATTCATGGTAAGTTTCCTATTATATTATTTAATTGCTAATATATATATATATATATATATATATATATATATATATATATATATATATATATATATATATATATATATATATATATATATATATATATATATATATATATATATATATATATTGGAAATTTGTTAGTAAGCCTTGTATTGTATATACTAACTATACTTTTAAAAATATCCGCTGAACTAAGAAAAATCCTAAAAATGGCAACATTTAGCATTTTGAATTGATTATTTTTTTACTCGAAGACACACTTACCTTTCCCACCTTCCTGGCCTTCCACAAAGATGTAACTTTGGTTTATAATTGTAATTTTAAGCTTATAGCCTATCCCTGATCTTCACCAGGAATTGTCGTCCGTACGTTGAGTACCAAGTTTGTATTATTTTATATTACTTATCCTTATGGTAGGAAAATATTTAAACTTTTTATCCTGGGGTTGAGGCTTTAGAAATCTGTTTAGGAAATTAGGTCCATCTTACCTTAAAATCCCAACTTTATCCTTTTTATGAGTTTTTATCTTGACATTTTTATTATTGATCAAGATGAGTATGGGATTTATTAATTTGAATAGGAAATTTAACTGCATCTTTCTTACATTACTCGACTTTACCGACCTAACAGGACCTTTTGGGTTGACAAGCGCTATGTCTTACTTTGGCTTTATTTCGGTTTTTACATTAATAGCTTTCATTAAAAGCTTTTATTTAAGTATAAATAATCTTAGAAATTGTAAGTCCCCCTTTATTTTAACTTTTGAGAAACATTTTAGATTGCGTGATTAATTTTTTATTAACTGCATTTAATTTTATGCTTGATCTTTCTAAATTAGGATTAATTTCCTAGTATATACTTTGTTCAAAATTAAGCACACAGGTGTTGACATTCATTGGTAGTAGGAAAATGACATAGATTTAGTTTAAATTTAAAAAAAATAAAAACTGAGGGACGTATACATCAAGACTAACTAAGCTAAATCTTGTTTAAGTTAATGTATTTTAGGTTAAGCTACGTCACTTTACACTGAATTAGGTTAGTTTTAATTAGTAAAATCTGCTAATAAGATTACATAATGATTTTGTTGGATATTTGGAGGTTTTATGTGGTTAATTAAGAAGCTACGCAACGTAGGACCGATAACGATTGCAGTATTTTCAAAACGACAGAAAAATAATAAAATGTAGGATATTAAAAGGTATTTTATTCTACACTTCTTTTATATATATATATATATATATATATATATATATATATATATATATATATATATATATATATATATATATATATATATATATATATATATATATATATATATATATATATATATATATATATATATATATATATATATATATATATATATATATATATATATATATATATATATATATATATATATATATATATATATATATATATATATAAACTTCAGTTTTACAACAAGTAATTACTAGTGAAAACGACAAAGAACAATTTTAGTGTAATAAATATAAAAAAAAAGAAAGAGAGAGAAAGAAAAAAAAGAGCAGGTACAGCATTATTATCAGTTAAATGAGGTATGTTTGCTCTATCACGATATGTCTTTAAACATGACTATTTAATGTAAAGAAATTCAGATGAACATCTAAAATAAAATTTAAATAAGCTTTACATAATGTGATGATCCCATCAAAATCTTTTTTTTTAAAAAAAAAAGTTAAAATAAAAATAAGAACATTATAAAGATACACATAACTTAATATATTGGTCATTTTAAAATAATTTTTTCCTTATTTATGCTTATTTTCATTAACATTAAAACAACAGACTGATATTTGTCTGTCATAGATCCCAAAACAAAATCAATAAAATTTTATATATAAAAATACATAAGTTATAATAATAATAATAATAATAATAATAATAATAATAATAATAATAATAATAATAATAATTTAAATGAAAAAAAAAAAAAAAAAAAAAAACATTATTCATAAGAGCGAGCTTAGTCACAATTTTCAAAGAATCGCAATATTATCTGTTTCAAAAACTTCAAAATTTATTAATTACAATATTAATTAATCTCTTTAAATATCTCGGCTGTTCTTGATCATTCACTTGCCTATTAATCACCATTAACTTCTAAATCCAATTCCTGAGCAACGTACAACAATCCGAGCCTCTTTTCCACTAAAGCATTCTCCATTTCCTGCTAACCGAAATATGAATTTGACATCCTTCTCTTCCCACCAACCTATCGTTTCTGACCTTTTTAACATTTTTCTTAATTTTCTTTGTACTTCGTACTCCAATTTCATCTTCTTAATGATTAACTTTGTAACAATGACTGTAAAGATGCCACCTAGACAAAATAGGGAAGAGGAAAAAATTAAATTTACCTATATAGTAATTTTGATTTAAACAATCACTATCAACTGAGGACTGATACCCAGTTGCTATAATAATAAAAATAATTACTCTGAGGTCTACTTATAAGAAAAAAATTAAGTACATTAAAGAAAAATCAAACAATGATAGTAAAATAATAATAATAATAAAATTTCCAGTTTTTGAAATATGTAAAGATCAACAGACACTTTTAAACAGATTACAATTTCAAATACAAGATTATATATATATATATATATATATATATATATATATATATATATATATATATATATAATATATATATATATATATATATATATATATATATATATATATATATATATATATATATATATATATATATATATTATATATAAATAAAAGGAACAATATATAACAACACAATTACTCTTGTGACTTTTCACTTTGAAATTTCACAATTTTGAAACCTCTTAATTAATCAATTTAAGACATCAAACATAAATACCTTGTAAAACAGCTTCAATTAATTAAAAAAAAAATAAAAAAAAAAAAGTAAATAAATAATTAAATAATAAATATATATATATATATATATATATATATATATATATATATATATATATATATATATATATATATATATATATATATATATATATATATATATATATATATATATATATATATATATATATATATATATATATAAGAAGTACTGTTGAAACTTGTAAACCAAAGCAATAAGCAAATTACAACTAAAACCTGAAGCTAAAACAGCAGCCTAAATTAGTTAAGAAACAAAAGACTAGGAAAATAAAAAGTAAAAAAGAAAATACAATTTCCATCTAAAATTTCCCCTACAAAAATAAAATATCAAACTTCCCACTAACTTTGTTAGTTTTAAGCTAGTAAAAATAATAATGAAAATAATAATAATAATAATAATAATCACAAGTTCACACTTTTTATTTTAAATATGAATGACATTCAAAATTATGTGCAATTCTAAATGTCTTAAGAATGATTTCTAATCTGCGACTAATTTAAGACACTGTGCATTGTATTGAAAATAAGTGCAAATTTAACACAATTGAAATATTCCCCAAATTTCGAAGTTTCGATTTTTCATTGGCCTGGATTTACAGTTTGTATTAAACCGCCGTGGCTTCCTTGGGTCTTAATTCAAACAACACATCTACAATCTGTGGATCTGCAAGAGTTGAAACGTCTCCAAAATTTCTGTCTCCAACCGCAATTTTGCGAAGTACTCGTCGCATAATTTTACCAGACCGGGTCTTGGGTAAACCTGGAGCTCTTTGAATGTAATCTGGCTGAGCAAATGGTCCAATCTTGCTTCTCACTGTAAAGTTTATTGAACAATTACATTACAATTCATACAAATTCACCATGTTCAAATTTCACTCCAATATTGAAAGGTACTAAAAAAAGTCTAAAAACCATAAAAATAGGCGAGGGTAAAATTTTTATTTTAGTATTTAGTAAAAAAGATTATTTTTAAGTTCCAAAATTTTTGGTTAAGTTCCCCTAAAGGTGCAGACACTGCTCACTGAAAACGTGGGAATCTGGAACTTGAGACTTCATCTGGAAAAAAAAGTGCTAGAATGTCGATGAATGAGTGCTATATTTTATGGAGCAGACTTAGGCTCCATAACAATGAAAAGTTACATAATAACGGAAACTTGAAGCGTCGGTTAAAATTATTTGAGGGCTGCTCAACATAGAATATGGATTGAAGGAGAGGGAAAATATTTGCTTCATAGGGTTTTCAAAGAAGGACATCCCATGAGGATATGGTTAACTGAGAGGTGTATAGTAGATAAGGCGAAAAAGACAAAATAGGGATTTCCCTTGACACAATATATCTGAGTAGCATTGGGATGACCAATGCGTAGCCGTATCAGTATCACGTCCCTTTAGCGACAAATGCGACCTGGGAGTAGGAATCGAAAAGAACTGCAGGAACTTTTTTGAGCACTCGAGTCGGCAAATGCATTCTTGAATTATATAAATCAAGGGGTTCCAAGAGAATCTATCCTGAATTGCGGAAAGTGAGCTTTAAGAAAATGAAAAGGTTGTGACATATTCATCCCAATTGAGAACCGTAGTCATAAACATTACAAACTTGGCAACTAGATGAGCAAGATGATAGTGTATGGGATAAGGTGCAATTAGTAAATTATGCGGATAATTGTACTCCCGTTTTTGAAGCCATCAATAAAGACAGCTATCGAGTCGGAGTGGTTTAAGGTGAGAAGAAAAGTCGAAATTGATAAGGGATGGGTGGCTTAGCGATTTTAACCACCATCATGTATTTTTACAAATCCGTGAATGAGGTTGTACCACAGCTATACGTAATTTTTTATAGGAGTAAGGAACAAATCTATGTGAGAATATGTCTTATCCTGATGCAAACGGCCAAAAGGGTGGGAGAAGGGACACTATATCAAGAGTTGTATGACTTCAGAAATAAGAGCGTAGGAATCCATATTGGAACAAGCAGAACATGAAATTTTCTCTTTTCAGAGGCTGAAGCACAACATTAGGCTCCACCTCCTGGCTCTCCATAAACAAAGATAGGAAGGCCCGGTCGTAATACCGAGCCTCGTATCTTGGGTGGATTCCTGGAAGCTTAAGATTTAACAGTCTGGTCATATATAACACACCCACAGCCCAACCTCGATCTAACACATATAATAAAGAATCCAAGTTGGGTCCCAAGATGGCAGAATTAAGGTAACAAAGACGACCTAGAGGTCAATGGCAACTTAATTTCAGTGCTAGGTATGCTGCAAAAATAATTCAACCTGTGGTTTTACCTTAATGGGAGAAATACAATGGGAAGATTACTACTGGTAACCCCGTCGATCTCGAAATGAACAGCACAGTCTTTGACTTTTATGTTGAGGAGTAATAGCCCCATGCAACACAAATTGTTAGAATATCAATCGTTAGTTGCCGATAGTGTACCATATTTGAGAGTTTGGTTCCAGGGACGTATATTTCCATATCCATGTAATGGGATTCTGAACTAGGGTATAATATTGACACTACCCTGCTAAACCTCCTCAAACATAAGACATAGTCTAGATAAGATGAGAGTAGTACTCCATAAAGGGTATTGCAATGAAACTACCCTGCTGAATCCCCTCAAATATAAGATACAGTCTAGGTAAAACGAGAGTTGCACTACAATGTGTCTTATATGAAAGATAAGTTTAAAAATTACTTTATTTGTAGAATAAAGAACTTATATTTTGTACCTTTCAATTGTATTTAAATATTTAATAATATTTAATACATATTGTCTACTACGCAGAAGTTCTTTGAAAAGTTTAAAAATGTTTTATTAATTTCAGAATAAATAAATGTCATTAGAAATGTTCATTCTAATTATTATTTTGTGTTGAACTTATCCTTCTCTTTTGCACATAGACATTTTAAATATGTCTATGTGCAAAAGAGAAGGATAAGTTCAACACAAAATAATAATTAGAATGAACATTTCTAATGACATGTATTTACTCTGAAATTAATAAAACAGATGTTTAAACTTTTCAAAGAACTTCTGCGTAGTAGGCAATATGTTTCAAAAACTTTAAAAATAAAAATCTATTAGAGTAACCTTTCTCTTTAAGCTGTTTAACAAGTAAATCTGAATATTCTTTTCCTTCGGCAAGTGTAATAAAACAATACAAACATTCTCCCTTAACAGTATGAGGTCTTGCCACAACAGCAGCTTCAGTGACTGCTTCATGTTCCACAAGTGCGCTTTCAACCTAAGGAAAAATTTAAAAATTGGAACTATATATATATATATATATATATATATATATATATATATATATATATATATATATATATATATATATATATATATATATATATATATATATATATATATATATATATATATATATATATATATATATATATATATATATATATATATAAGACTCGGACCCAGGGACTATGAAAATTGAGATAGTCCAATAATAAATAGCATGTGTTTGAATTTTTTATTTCACAACTGAAATGCTGCAGTATAGACCACTATTTCACACACACATACACAAGTACACACGCACACACTTAAAGAGTGGTTTCCACAGGCTTTTATTCGTGGTTCATATTTTAGTCCATAATGTATGGAAAATAAAAACTGGTCACTTGAAGATTACTAATAATTATAGTTTGTAAAAGGGTTTCTATAATTCTTTACAATTTGCTGTAAATGCATGTATATACAAGTCTCTACACCAATGTATCCCCCAAAAAATATAGACAATACATACAACAGAAATGCACCCACATACATAACAAATACATCTGAAATACAGACAACTTTGTTGCACTAGCTTTCAAATCATTTCCATTGTTGATGCGAACCTATGCGGCTTGAGATTTGAATTTGGGTCTTATCCTATTAAGACTAAAATTATAAAAATACTTCCACCTGTTCTGATAAAAACAACTAACATACTTTCATTTTCATTTGATTAATAGGTCCTTACAACTTATAACAATTAAAGACTGGTGGTAAAATACTCCCTCATTTAATACGGAGCTGATATATATATATATATATATATATATATATATATATATATATATATATATATATATATATATATATATATATATATATATATATATATATATATATATATATATATATATATATATATATATATATATATATATATATATATATATATATATATATATATATATATATATATATATATATATATATATATATATATATATATATGGACCAAGACCCCGATAGTCAAACAGGAAAAATAGTCAACATTTTTGAAGAAAAAAAAATCTGTCAACCATTTTGCTCTTTGGTCTGAATGTAATCGACAATTTGTCAGTGCATAAAAAAAATTGTGTCAACCATTTGACCAACATCATATTTTAATTTTCACTGATATTTAAACTTATTTTTTTTAATATTTACTTTTATGATTATTATTATGGTACTTGTCTGTTTCACAGTCCAACTAACTTAACCTAATCTAGCCTAGCTGTGGTGAATATACTTGATAGATGTAATATACAAAATATATATCATTTATTGTGTCAATGATAGAGAAGAGTTGTAAAAAAATGCTGTCAATCCTTTTACTGTAACAAAAAAAAGTTTTCAATGTTTTGGATGAGAGAGATTTTGTTAATGGTGTATCGACAATTCAAACAATATGACTTGTTTTTCAATTTGTCCAGTCGACGATTTGGGCTATATATATATATATATATATATATATATATATATATATATATATATATATATATATATATATATATATATATATATATATATATATATATATATATATATATATATATATATATATATATATATATATATATATATATATATATATATATATATATATATATATATATATATATATATATATATATATATATATATATATATATATATATATATATATATATATATATATATATATATCAGGTCTGATTTGCTGTTGTATTTCAGTAATTTCCAGTGGAATGATTACTGTTTTCATGGAAGGAGTCCATCAGAATGAGTAGAGTGCATAACCGAGAGATTCTCTCTGGCATGGAGGCATACATTCCATATTATTTCCCTTCTACTAAACCTAACAAACCTTGGTTTAACTCTTCTTGTTATCATGCCATTCGCCGTAGGGATGCTGCCTTAAGGGATTACTTTCATCTTCAAATTCCAGAAACTCATGCAACTTATATTTTATCCTGGAACAGTAACGAGTCTTTTCTCCGAAACACGAAAAACTCATTTCTAAGTAGAAAATGCAATAATTTTTTTTTTTTTTTCTCATGCCCTTTCTGACATTTTATAAAAAATGTTAACTCTTAACTTTGTTTTTTCCTCTTTCCCTCCTCTAGTATCTTCCGAAGGCACAAATGATGTTTTGACTTCTAGTGAAGCTAAACTTTTCCCTCTAATTCAACCTTAGACGATTCAGGAGCTATTCCTACTCCTTCAGCCCCCTCCAACTCATTTATGCCTAAAATTAGAATTTCTTCTAAAGATGTCATTTCTGCTCTCTCTGAGCTTAATACTAAGAAGGCGTACGGTCCTGATGGTATTCCTCCTGTGGTTCTTCAAAACTTGTGCTTCCGAGCTTGCACCCTGCCTCGGTAAACTTTTTCGTCTTTGTCTCTCTACTTCCACCTTCCCTTCTTGCTGGAAACGTGTGCTCATTCAGCCTGTGCCGAAGAAGGGGGACCTCTCTCTACCCTCCTATTTCTTTGACCTCCGTTCTCTCTAAAGTTTTCGAATCTATCCTTAACAGGAAGATTTGGAAACATCTCAATTCTTCTAATCTTATCTCTGATCGCCAGTATGGCTTTCTAAACTCTCTGAGCTTAATATTAAGAAGGAGTACGGTCCTGATAGTATCCCTCCCGTGGTTTTCAAAACTTGCTTCTAAGCTTACACCCAAATTTGGTGAACTATTTTCGACTGTATCTTTCTACTTCAACCTTCCCTTCTTCCTGAAAACGTGCACTCATTCAGCCTGAGTGAGTGAGAACCCCTCTCAACCCTCCAATTACTGTCCTATTTCTATAACTTTTGATCTTTCTAAACTTTTCGAATCTATCCTTAAGGAAGATTTGAAATCATCTCAATTTTTCTAATCTTTTCTCTCATCGCCAACATAGCTTTCGTAAAAAACGATCTACTGGCAATCTTTCCTTTATCTCAGACACTTGTTTCTCGGCTCTTTGGCATTTCTGTGAATTTTTTTCTGTCACACTGGACATATCGAAAGCTTTCCACAGAGTCGGGCAAAAAGCTTTCATTTCCAAATTTCCTCTTTAGGAATCTATCCTTCTCTCTGATTTTCCTTCCGGTTGTTCTATAGTAGCTGTTGTAGATGGCCACAGTTCATCCTTTTAAATCTATTAACTTTGCTGTGTTCCCCAAGGATCTGTTCTATCCCCTACACTTTTTCTTTTTTTCATTAATGACCTCTCTATTACTTCTTTTCCTATCCAATACTATGCCAATGACTCTGTCCTTCATTATTTCTTTCAATCTGAAAGACGCTCACCCAAGAGCAGTTAATTGACGAAAAGAATATAGCCTCGGAGCAACTAATCTCTAATCTTTCTCGTATTTCAAACTGGGGCATAGAAAACGTGGTCGTTTCATATATATATATATATAATATATATATATATATATATATATATATATATATATATATATATATATATATATATATATATATATATATATATATATATATATATATATATATATTTAAGGAAATGGAGACCCTTGAAAAAATGGAGAATGCAACAATTAATTAATATTTTATATTTAAATACTTTCATAAAGAAATTAGGAAAAATTATGTACAAATACAGAGAAAATAAAATATACCTGAGCAGTTGATAGCAAATGTCCTGATACATTTAACATATCATCAATTCTTCCAGTAACCCAAATATAACCATCTTTGTCTTTTCTGGCCCCTGAAAACAATGGTTATTTTAGGTAACGCAAATACATTAATAAAAGAAGTTGAAAAATTAAAAAAAATCATTGAACGAGGAAACTAACCATCTCCAGTGCAGTAGTATCCAGGAAATTTTTTGAAATAAGTAGTTTGAAATCGATCGTGGTCTCCATAAACGGTTCTCATCATTCCAGGCCATGGACGTTTAAATACCAAATATCCTTCAGTCTCATTCTGAACAGGTTCTCCTCCTTCGTCTACAATGTCTACTTCAACCCCAAAGAAAGGGAAGCACTAATATATATATATATATATATATATATATATATATATATATATATATATATATATATATATATATATATATATATATATATATATATATATATATATATATATATATATATATATATATATATATAATCCTCACTCTAATTTACCTCCAATAAACATCAATCCTCCATTCACCCCCATGAATAACTAAATAACACCCTTATTTCTCTAAGCAAATCTCCAAAGATCCTAGGCATCACATATAACACACACTTTACCTTCTCAAAACACATTCTAAACAAAACCAACGCAACAAACGGGAAACTAAACGTCATACGACCACTATCACAAAACAACTTCAGTAACCAACTAACCACCTTCACCATAGCATACAAACAGTTCATTAGACCAACACTTGATTAGGCGTCCCAACCCGGTACCCTGCCACCTCACCTTCAGAGATATTACAAAAAAAAAACCGCCCTCCGAATTATCACAAACTGCATTAAAACTACCCCAATTCAACACCTACATGAAACAAAAATTCTCCGGTTCTTGTTCATCTAGACATAATAGGTACCCAATTCTACTCCAACACTCCAGACATTTCACACCCATGCCACTATAACCTACTAAACCACACAAGATACCGCCTAATACTACAGTAAAATATTCAGAACCATTCCACCTCCCACAAACAACATCGCTAAACAACCGCACAAATACTTTCATAACACAAAATTATCTCAACACCCGCCAACCAAATCACCTACTCAACGAACAACCCCCCCCCCCACCGACATATCAAATGCACAAAACACTTTACCACGCAAAATCAAAATAACACTATCCAGATTGAGGTCAGGCCACCATCCTAACCTTCAAGCATAGATTCAATATACAAAACACACCATCCCCAATATGCCAAAGATGTATGCAAGAACTGGAGACAACAGAACACCTCTTGCGAGATGCCCCTCCCTTACACAATACAGAACGCTCCTTATAGAAAATCTCAACTTCAATAAATTATAAGACAAAATAAAATGATAGATAAATAAAATTCTCAAGATATGCTTCAATGATTGGTAGAATATTTTGAGATTGATTGAGAATCGTCAGGAGAAAATTACTCAAAACTGTTTTAAACATTAGCAGTGAGGTATATTAAAGAAAAGAAGATCAAATATCTAGAAATTAATAAAAAATAGAAAGGGTTAGAGCATTTACATTGACATGAAGAAATAGCAAAAACTGTAAAATGTTGCTTTCACTTCACTGCAACTGGTTCTAGATGTCAAAGTACTGCTTTAGAAGTTCCATCATGAATCTTGCACCCCTTCAAAATCCCTTCCGTTTGTCAAAAAGATTCAAATCCTACTTTGCATTTTCTGAATAAATATAAACATGTGACGCCTGGAAATGTGGAAACTAAGAAACAAGGGGTTTATGTTGAGAAAATACTAAGATAATTCCTCCACTCTCTGAAAGTGGGCAGATTTTATCCTGAAGAAAGCAAATCCTAAGTAGAGTTGGCCCAGTCTGAAATTTATCAGCTGCAAGAAAATATATTTTTTATGTACCTTGATCTTGACATTTAAAAATGGGAACGGAATTTTTTACTGCTCCATTTCCTGACAAAATCAAAGTGAGAGTTAATCAAAGAGGAGGAAGATAAACCTAAATTATCAACGAAAATGGTACCAGCTATGGAGACTGACTACTAAATTCCTTTCTAAATTGCAGACATGTTAAATGAAAGAAGTTAGGCATATGAAGGGAGAAGACTCACTGAGTGAAATCATGTCCAAGTAGCTCAAATTGTTGTTGAAATAACCTTTATTGTTTACAGTAATATTACTAAGAAAAGTATGGAAGAAATTAACTTTTGTCACTGCAGATGAATCACTTTTAAAAAACTGTGGTTGAAAAAAAAAAATAAAAAGAGAGAGAGAGAGAGAGACTAAAGTTTAAAATTGCTCTTTCTAAAACAAAAATTCAGAACTAAACTCGGAAAGACAAGCTTACCAAAATTAAATTCAGTTAAAAAAAATTATAAACTTACAGCAGAACCAGGCTTCATAGGTGTTGCGCCAGGTAAAGGGGTAATAACATGTCCACCTGTTTCTGTTTGCCAGAATGTATCTACAATGGATACATCACTATTTCCAACCACTTTATAATACCAAAGCCATGCTTCTGGATTAATTGGTTCACCAACGCTGCCAAGAACTTTAAGAGTAGAGAGGTTATACCTGCAATAAATAACGTATGAATACAAATTCCATGCATATTCTAAAATGGTATGTATTCACCTTGCTAACAACTCTGTTTAAGACACATTTGGTTTCACTTTCTAAAAGTAAATTGGCTTTTAAATATAGGTAATTACAGCATTATATATATTTATTTTCCATTCCCTTTGTATTTTTTGAGCATAGAGAAAAAGTAAAATCTTTATTAAAGAGTAAATTAAATATTACATTGAATAATTTCATGAAAATTAATTTATAATGAACCTAAATCAAGACTATGGAGTCAAGAATGGAGTCAGATTTAGTAGAAATATACACTCCAACTCAGATTCTTGAATTAATAAAATTCTAAACATTATATCAAAGGCATAATTGGGAGTAGAATTGGTAAAAGCAATCCTTTTTCTATGGTTAAATTACTAGTAAAATTCATGGTGTTTTTTTTTTTCTTCTGAATTTCAACAATGATACTACTATTTTAGTTACTTTTATTTTGAGTAAACATAAAATTACAAATTGCGAGACTACTCTCGCACTGAAATTAATAAAATTGTATTTAAGGGCTATGATGAAATATTTTTAAATAATTAATTTAATTACTAAGATATATTGTTTAATTTTAGATTTTAGCTCTTCTCGTAAAATGTATCTATATTTCCTAATTACATTTAATGAAATTTTTATTTACGGTCTGAATCAACCATTTTTTTTTTTACAATACCTTTTTACTACTAACTCGTTTACTTGTATACACACGTATAGCTTAATTTTTATTTTGACCAAAAAATTAACATACCTAAGTGCGATATTTTTTTTTTTTTTAACTGGCTCTGAATGAACATTCATGACTAAAATATATAGAGACAATAGAATGAAATCTCTCAATTAACATCAAAATAAGCTGTGTTGGGCACAATTCTGTTAACTTTTAAATATTGGATCAGTGGTTCTTCTAACATTGATAATTAACTGCCTTCATCTAAATTTACATTCCCTAATACTAATAGAATATTTGTATGTTTCTACAGTTTCAAACAGTTTTGATATTGTTCTTCAGAAAATATGTAATACAGAAAAAAATTTAATGTTTCAAAGTAAAACCCAAGTAAATGGTTTGTAAAACTTCTAATAACACTAATATTTAATTTTTTGTTAATAAGTCATAGGTCACTAAAGTTTCAACTAATAACCCAAATAAATGGTTTGTAAAATCTCTAATAAAATTAATATTTAATTATTTTTAATAAGTCAGAGGTCACTAATTATGTCCAAAGAACACAAAAGGCAGTAAATATGTGGCTCGAAATATCTCTTGGTCGATGTCATCTTGTATGAACAAGTATTGATCAAACGATTTAGTACAACACAGCTACCCTATGGGAGTAGCCATGATTTCAGTTACGGGGTGAGGGGCAAAGAAAAACTATTTCAAAAACCAGTCTTTGTGAATCTTCAATATATTACATAACAACAAACCTAAAACCTAACAACCGAATATTCTGGAACCATTCATTCAGTTGATCCAACTGCAGTATAGATTGAAATGTATAAGTTCTTATATTTTTTGATTTTCAATATTTTTATTCCTTACCAACAGCTGACTCATCCCTTCCATAAATCCAGTGTTGCAACTGAATGCTTGTTCTAAATAGACAAAGATATTCTGGGGACCAAGAGCTACCATGACAGGTGTAAATTTTGAAAGGTTGAGTTCATTAAAGCTAACAAAAATCAATTGACTAACAAATAATAGTGAATGAGCTATTTTTTTTACATTATATAATGTATATTTATTTCCATTTTTATTTAATTATTTTTCATTAGTTTAATGCTTATACAATTTGTACTGTAAATAAACTATACATTAAATGAAAACTAATGTCTTATTTTTTTAATTTAAATTATATTCACATTGATCATCATTTTATCCTAGCATGCTATCCCTTTTAAGAGATCTAAGCTACAACTTAGGTCAAAGTCAAAACAAAAACAAACAAGTAAACAGAATTCAAATTCCAATAATTAATATATGTTGGCTGTTAGCGGTTATATTTACCTTCCATTATATTTATTTTTAGTTAAACATTAACGATAATACTTTTGAGTTACAGGATTGGCACTTAAGAAAGCAAACTTTTTGGTTGCTATGCCCAACACTGAAAATCAGAATATCTTCTCAATGAATAGCAAAATAAAGAACTAATGAGCATTTCATGGCGAATCTAAATTAATATTTATGTATAATAATAATAATAACTAACTTCATGAACATACTGATCACCATGATAATTAAAAAAAAATAATTTACTTGAAAATAAAAGCGAAATAGAACAATCAAAAATTCCATGGTAAAAAAGCAAAGTCAATTCAATAGTATTAACACTGTATCAAGGAATATACACTTGAAGGGGAAACACAATGGTGTCAACGTTTCAAATTAGAAAATCTTACTTTTTAACAGGTTCTTCGCCAAATTTCATTAATGTTCGAATAGCTGTTGGAGCAGTATAGAAAGAATTAACTTTGTACTTTTCCACAATCTCCCAAAGCCTACCAACGTGCGGGTAGGTTGGCAAACCTTCAAACTGAAATATATATAATATATATATATATATATATATATATATATATATATATATATATATTATATATATATATATATATATATATATATATATATATATATATATATATATATATATATATCTTTTTTTTTTTTTTTTTTTTTTATCTTCTCACCCCTTGACCACCCCACGCTGAGGTGGCCACACTTCGCTAATGAAGCCGCCCGCCGCAGTCGGCGTCGTCCAGAGATCTTTCAAATATTTCAAATATGCTTTTTAGGAAAATCCGGGATGGCCGCCAGCTGTGCCCAAAGTCCTCTCAGAGAGGTGATGTGATGTAGGATTCTGTGTTATGTAAGGGGGGGATCTTTGTATTTGTGTTTTTTGGTATTTTTTTTTTGTATTATCACTGAACCACTTTTTTAATATAGGTTTCTACCTTACCACTATATTACTATATATATTATATATATATATATATAATATATATATATATATATATATACAATATATTATTATATATATATATATATATATATATATATATATATATATATATATATATATATATATATATATATATATATATATATATATATATATATATATATATATATATATATATATATATATATATATATATATATATATATATATATATATATATATATATATATAAGCCATCTCCAGAATCTTACATTAAATTAAAATTTTATTTTATTGCAGATATTTGATTTCATAATTTAATTATTATTTTAAATATTTAAATACAACTTTAACCGGCAACTATGGTTCTAAGAGGTATTTTTTCAGTTTGGTGAATTCTGAAATAGATCGGGTTGAACAGTTCAAGAATACATCCTTAGAATAGCAGCACTGAATAAATTTAATATTCGCTGTTTGTGCCTTAATATACTTGCGGTTGAATAAATAAAATATCTGATTTATTAAAAAGCTATACAGTTATCGGCGAGTTTGTTTTCCTTATAATTCTCAAGGTAAAAAATAATCATAGTGGAATGCAAACAGCCAAACACTGTAAATTGTAATATATATATATATATATATATACCGGTATATATATATATATATATATATATATATATATATATATATATATATATATATATATATATATATATATATATATATATATATATATATATATATATATATATATATATATATATATATATATATATATTTAAAATGTACACCAAAAAGGAAACAAGAGTAATAGGTGTAATTTGGCAAATTTGAAGAAAGAAGCCGGTACACCAAAACAGGACAGTAATAACCCAACAACTGGAAGCCATAAACTTTTAGGCGGTGATGTGATAAAGAGTGGCTTCTCTTAGCCTGCCTATATTTGTGAAATTTTAAATAATAAAAAGGAAGAGCAATGTGTAGATATTTTTGGTGTGAATAAAAGTGTCAACTCCTTTATGTATGTGTAGGAAGGATGCGATAATGTGCACGAAATTGAGCAAAAGATTGGGAGCTTGAGTGTAATAGGAAATTCCTTCAACAATCCATGTAACCAAATGGGGGATAATTTCATCGAATCGGACAGGGCTGTATCCTCCCCTTATGTATTCACATATTTTTTTAAATATTCAAGTAATCAATACATTGGTATATATATATATATATATATATATATATATATATATATATATATATATATATATATATATATATATATATATATATATATATATATATATATATATATATATATATAAACGTCAATAAGATACTGAAACATACAAAAAGGGTAGTAATATTGTTAATATACAGCACATGGTTATACATAATGGGGATGATGTGGTGCCCCACCGTGGGAATCCCCGGGACCCTGGAACACTGTGGCATATAAGTAGGGTGCGGGGTAAACCTGCAGGGTTTATGTAAATGCCACCTGTCCCTGGCCGTCAGTACCTTATGTGGCTTCCCCTTGCACGTATGACAGCTAAACACCGCTGATGCATATTGGAGATGAGGTCCTGGATGGTTTCCTGTGGCAGTTCCTCCCATAGGCGTACGACCGTTTGTCGCAGGTCGTTAAAGCTTGTGCTGTAGCCGTCGCAGCCGCCTTTTTCAGTGTGCCCCACAGATGCTCGATGGGGTTTAGATCGGGACTGTACGCGGGCAGTCCACTGTTCGAATCCCTACCGTGCTGAGGTAATCAACACATACGTGCGGTTTGGCGTTATCCTGCATGAGGACGAAGGCTTCATCGATGTAGGGGCCAAATAGTATGACGTACGGTTCGAGTATGTCCATTATGTATCGTTGCCCAGTCTAAGACATGTAACTCCGTGCGGGCATGAAAAGACCCACCACCGAATGGGAGTATCTCTTGTATTGTGCATGCCGCATAGCGCTCATGACGCCTCCGATAAACTCTGGAACGTCCGTCAGAGCTGTGCAGATTGAATCGGCACTCGTCAGTAAATAGGATACTCGCCCAATCCTGGGGCTGCAAATGCAGTTGTTATGCGAAAGCCATCCTAGCTCTTCTGTGCTTCCTGTTGCGCGGGGACCTTTTTGCCGGCCTTCGTGGGTGATATCCATGCTCCGCGAGGCGACGTCGAATTGTATTCGTGCTAACAAGGGTCTGATGGACAGCCTGCTGCTCGGAACGATAGTCACGTGGTATTGTATGTCGATCGCGAGCAGCCATTAACCGTATATAAATATTTGTCCTCTAAGGCCGTTTTGTCCGTGGCCTACCTTGGCAAGGCCGCCTGTGTGAGCATGTGTCAATTCGTACCGCTGTAGGACCTTTCCGATGGTTGTGTGGGAAACTCCGAACGTCGGCCCAGTTGGCGTTGACCGTACCTTTCAGCAGCCAGTGTTTTGATTGACACACAGGCGTCGCCTGTCAAATTCCGTCGCAACCTCTCCATTTTACTTGCACAAACGTTAAAGGTTGAATACTCTCGATACCCGGCATACCCGTAACGTTACCCCTCCTTTCATGTCACTCACCGAATTTGGCTGGTTTGCCCTTTTACCGTATTTCGTCGATATCGCACCTACGTCCTACAATGTCGTCGGGACCACCCAACTTATAAATTGTTGATGGTGCGTTAATTTTGCTTTAGTGTATATATATATATATATATATATATATATATATATATATATATATATATATATATATATATATATATATATATATATATATATATATATATATATATATATATATATATATATATATATATATGACATAAAAGGTAACAAAACCCAAAGTTAAAATAGTTAACTATTGAGTTAAAATTAATACTGAAAGCATTAAAAAAAAAAAAAAAATGTCTGTGGGGATATTTTTTTCAGTCAGTTGTTCTCTAGTAAACTATTTCTGCTATAAAACAACCAAACAAGGATACAAAGTCTTCAATAAATACTTATATTTACTAATAAATTTATTTCAATGATATCTAAAACGGAGCAGCATGCTGATTTATAGTTATATATTTCAAATTACTTACAAGAACTGATGTGGCATTATTAAGAAGTGGTCCATAAGCAACATAGGAATGTCCTGTGATCCATCCAATATCTGCTGTACAGAAGTAAACGTCGCCTGGATGATAATCAAAGGTATACTTGAAAGTAGTGGCAGTATAAATCATGTACCCTCCTACAGTATGAAGAACTCCTTTTGGCTTGCCAGTGCTACCACTAAGATATTTAAAAAGAGAGAGTAATCAAACTATTATGAAATTAACTTAAGTGGATATTATTTCGAGAATTTAGCAGAGATTCAACCTGCTCTTAAAAAACTAATTCTGAATTACATTAACAATATATACTGCAGCTCTTAGAAAGCTTTCAATCACATGGTATGCTAAACCTTAGGAATTACATTATACTATTCATCAGTTTAAATTCTAACCTGGTATATAACATGAACAAGGTATCTTCAGCATCAACCCACTCAGCAGGACATTCAGTGCTTGCCTCTGAAACAACTGAATCCCACCAAACATCGACATCTGAATTCCAGCTGACCTACCAAAAACGAAAATCAATAACTATAAATGATTAGGTTTACTATCATACTTAAGTAATACAAAATAAATAAAAATTAACGACGAATAAGGGATTTTGGTTAAATATGTAGCAGTATTACCTCATTTTAAAATCTAAGATATAAAGCCAATATAAAACACACACACACACGCACATATATATATATATATATATATTAAACACAAAAGCTAATACATATATATGGTACATGATGCAATACCATTCCAAATAATTTTTTAAACAAACTTATATAAGGTGAGCAAGCTATATATATATATATATATATATATATATATATATATATATATATATATATATATATATATATATATATATATATATATATATATATATATATATATATATATATATATATATATATATATATATATATATATATATATATTATTTTTAGCTGAAACCTAGTTATGTTTTCAACATAAATGTTTTTGTGCACATTATATAAAGAATTAATGTAAACTATATATATATATATATATATATATATATATATATATATATATATATATATATATATATATATATATATATATATATATATATATATATATATATATATATATATATATATATATATATTATATGGAGGATTCATTGTTAAAGTGAACCAAATCCGAGAGATTCCTTTCGGAGAAAACGGGCCTCAAAGTCATTAGCTACATTAATTAATATTGACTTCTAATTGTTATTGCTGCCACCTGGATCATAAATATTTATACTATTACACAGAAAATATAATATTTTTACTCTACCATGGCAATGTTAGTTCAAAATGTGCAAAATATGGATTTGTTCACTTTTACTCTGAACCCTCCATAATATATATATATATATATATATATATATATATATATATATATATATATATATATATATATATATATATATATATATATATATATATATATATATATATATATATATATATAATAATTAAAAGTTGAAAAAAAAGTTAAATTAAAACTACTAAATTTTTTATAACTTCTTTCACTTTGACAATGGTTTAAATGTTTAGGAGTTCAATTTAAATGCTGGAAACTTATTTATTCATGCCAGAGTACACAATAGAGAGTTATATAAACAACATGACCAATTGTCTACAAACTGCAAAGCTATTGCATTCTCTACAGGGGTTGGTTAAAAATTTGGAAACAGCAGGCACTCGTGTTTCATGTCTGATAGGTAACATAACGTCGGAAGGATGGGTCAGTTCTTTTGTGGTCATCTTTCTGTACATTTATAAGTGAGGTATGTAAGTTTACAGTTTCAAAGAGGGCAAATTTTCGGTTTTCTCCTAACGACTGCAGCTGCGAATAAAGTGGCAATGTTATTTGTTGCATAACTTGATCCTGTGACCATAGTATAAGTATTACTTAGTAGGACAAACATATAGGATATTTGTTTGCAGATTTTCATGACCTTGAAAAATGTTGTAGCTTTAGCTCCGCCTACTTTGATGCAAAAAGATTATTTTCTTCACTGATACATATGACGTATAAGTGACGTCATAAAACCTATTGCCTCTTATTATTACTTTATATATATATATATAATATATATATATATATATATATATATATATATATATATATATATATATATATATATATATATATATATATATATATCGAAAATGGGAAATTCGAAACAGATAATCTGGTACAAAGTTTTTAAATTTGGCACCACTGTTTTTGTTTATTAAAAATGGCAAAGAAACCAGCTTCGTGATTGGTCATGAAAACAAAAACTATCAGTTATTGGAGTCGGGCTACCTAATGACGTAAAAAAATAATTAATATTTTATTTCAAAAATAAGCATTATTTTACATGTTATTTCAACAAAAAAGATTTAATTAGATTTTAAATGATTAAAAAAAATACAATTTGCTTCATGAGGGTGTTTATTAAAAAAAAAAAAAAATAGGCATTCACAAAAACTGCATCACTGTCAATCAGAAAATTATAACATTTATTAATCCTACTAAGTAATACTTATACTATGCTGTGACCAAGGTCATGAGTGCATAATGCATACTATGCTTCTGGAAAAACCATCATCCGCTAAACACCAGCATGGACCTAAGTCGAAATTGGGTGACAGAGACAGACGACCATTGTGGATATTGACCAAAAATATGAAAACGACTGCAAAAGTTTCTTCTAAACTGAATACCAGTTTTTAAATTCCTCTTAGCACAAAAACAGTGATGAGGGGTCTCCATAGGCTGAATATTCATGGGGGTACTGCAATCGATGAAGCCTCTTATAAATGATGTGAATGCCAGAAAGATTATAGAGTAGGGATTGGACTGCAGATTAACGGATAACAAGACAGCCCTTTCATCAGATGAACTGATCATCACACTATTCCCAACCTCCAGTCGAATTTTTGTGTGGAGAACACTATCTCAGGTCACTGATCTGCCTGTCTTGTGCCACGAGTGAAGCATGGAGGTTCCGTTATAGTTTGGGGAGCTATATCACGATATTCTGCAGGCCCAATTACCACCATACACGATAATGTAACTGCCAGGGATTATGTATGCACTTTGGGCAACCAGGTCCATCTTATGGTGTAGGCATTGTTTACCGAAACTGATGCTATTTATCAAGATGATGTGGCTACAGTTCATATAGATAATGTTGTTCAGTCACGGGTTGATAAGCATACAGATGTGATTTCATGCCTACCCTAGCCCCCACAATCGCCATACCTTAATATCATGAAACTCTTGTGGTCACTATTGGAGAACAAAGTTAAGGATCAATATGCACCACCAGCATCACTACAGGAACTTCTTCTAACTATTTGAATGCAAACGGTAGTCCCATACAATATTAAAAATTTTTTTTTTGTATTTACCTGGTGTTTCCATATTTTCGTCCAACCCATGTAAAATAACTGATGATGATGTTGATAATGATAATAATGATAATAATAAAAATAAAAACAATACTCGTAATTATTAATAATAATAATATCAATAAACCTAACAGAAAAACAAAATACCATTTTGACTAAATCCTAACTTGGTAAGACCTATTCTTATGTTTTAAGCAATTATCAAAGTACCTTACTAGTCCAAAAGAAAAGAGATAAATAGTGCACAGTGCTTGTGGATGTTACTGGTGCATTTTCAAGCAGAAGCGTACGTGTAAAGTACGTGAGATCTCCACCAAGAAATCAATTTGGGTACAGACGCAAATTGAAAAAAGCATTTAAAATAAATTTGAATGTTTTAATTTATATTAAAAATATATATTTAATAGAACATTAAATAAATTACTTTATGAATCTAAAATCAAATCAAATCCATAAATTAATTTAATGGTTTACCTGGTAATTGCCCTGATGATACCATACCAGATGTAAATAGTTCATACAATGCATTTAAATTTTTGAAACCAAGAATGCATTTTCAGGAAGGGAAATAAATAAATAATTATCATATACATTTCAAACAGTCTATATTTTGAGAATAGAAAATTGAAATATATACTTAAAAAATAATTAGTTCCTTATAGCAAAAATAAATATATTCATGCTTATGCCATTTACACGAGTATATATTTTGAGCCCAGAAAAATTAATCTACTTTTCACAGCCATATTTAGTTAAATGCGATGCAAAAATTCTGACAAGCAAATTATATTACTTGATATAAAAGTAAACTCCTATATTATGTTTCAGCTTTCAAGCATTTATATTTGATCTAAAATACTTTTATTTATTACTTAAATACTTTAATATTAATAATACTACTTGTAATAATCTTTAATCTTTATTTTTTCAGTTACAAATTCACATAAATAAACACTGTGTACTTTACATATATTGATACAAAACTGAAATGGGCTTCTAAGGAGACGAATTTGTCCTTTGAACCCATCAAAATTATACATAATAACATACATAATGAAATTATCAAATAATAATAATAATATATTAATAATACTAATAATAATAATAACTGGAAAACCTGGAAAGTAAAAATAGCTTATGAAAACTGACCAATAATAAATTAATACTTATGACTAATAACAATTTCAGCAGCAACAGTATTACAATAACAAAAAAAATAATAGATCACATAGTAGTAAATAAATTGTGAACTTTAATAACTGGTAGTACTTTAACTCAAAGTATGTTTAAGCCCTCCCCACATAAAAAAAAAAAATGGTAGGAAAAGCCATTAAAAATTTGATTATAAAATAAGATTAATTAGTTGCTTTATTGGAAAAAACTAATGTTATTATGTTTTTTTTAGACTAAATGACAATATTATATATGTATATATATATTATATATATATATATATATATATATATATATATATATATATATATATATATATATATATATATATATATATATATATATATATATATATATATATATATATATATATATATATATATATATATACGGTATATTAATTTTATAAGAGTTGTTACGACTAACTCATAATGTACTGTTCATCTACAGAAATTTCAACAGCAAAGTAGTTTTCCACTTTACAGTGGTTGCTATGCATTAAAAGATCTAGTGAAGAATACTAAACAAGATAGGATGGAAGGGCAACACATTAAAAAAAAAATAAAACTAATATAAAACGAAATAAAATAAAATAAAATAAAATAGACATTCTCAACAAGCAAGCAAATCTACATGTGAAAGATAACTATACTTTTAGCTTTGCATTTAGTTTATGGCCCACAAACCCTTAAATTTTTCTAATTTTCTTTCTTCCTACACTAAAATTTTAAGATTTTCATGTTGAGAAAAGGAAAACAGTATGAGGGAACAAAGTTATAGAAATACCATTGCAAATTTTTAATGAAGCTTCAATATTCTACAAATTGGAAACAATTATTAATAATTACCATTACTATGATTGTTTAAAATTATTACAAATAAAGGATGAAATTTTTCATAAATTTTTCCTTTTCACATATCATTTATTTTGTACATCTTATTAAATATGTAATATTACCTTATTACTGTACAAGAGAAGCCTTCCATATATATATATATATATATATATATATATATATATATATATATATATATATATATATATATATATATATATATATATATATATATATATATATATATATATATATCCCCTGGTTGGCAAAGGCCAAAGGCATACCAATTTCCACCAGAGTTGGAAAAATACCGGAAATCTGAGCGTTAAATAACTGACATGTCCTGATACATAACATTTAAAAGTGTGCAAGTCGAAGTAAGTTGGGAAAACAGATCAAGGGAGTGTGTTCTAGACTTTACCAGTTGAGTACATTTAAGATGGAGCATAGCGGTTAAATCTGGGGTTGGAGAGTTGGACAGGGAAAGGATGAGATTATAGGAAGTCCTGTCACACAAGTACTTCTCAATGGAGGAGGTATGCGATGTGTTTAGAATAGCATGTCCGTTGTAATAGCGATGGAGCAGAGTAATGCAACAGTTCGACGGGCAGAAAGAGATTGGAGAGAATTAGTAAGAGCAAAAGAGTTTATAAGCTGAAAAGCCCTAGACTCCACCTTTTCAAAAAGAACTGTATGTGTGGAACCACCCAAGATGTGTGAGGTGTACTCTATACAGGGGTGAATAACACCCCTAGAGCAAGAAACTAGGGTGGCGAGAAGAAATTACAAAGGGACGTCAGAACACCCAACCTCTTTGAAGCTGGTTTAAAAAGAGAGGTAATAAAAAAAAAAACCACCAAGAATATTAGGACAGTCAAATGAGTTCAGACAGACATACAAAAGAGATGAATTTGGTAGTAGATTGGCAAGAGAGTCTGAGAAATAAGGTAAAAATTCAGATTACAAAAAACTACATTGCTCACTTAAGCACAACCCCAATCTTTGGATGAAAACTGATGAGAGCAATGGTAATAGGGAACAGAATAGGGTTTACTATAAATTTCAAGCACCAGAGTTTGGGATAAGAAGAAGAGATGAGATCTAGAGGAGGTAAGGGGATTTTCAACAAAGTGGAAATGAGAAAAAAAAATATATAAATGTTGCAGAAATTTATGAAGAGAGAAGACCACCCATCAGAACAAGCCAGCAATTCTGTTAAGGAGACATCCCCACCATCACACACACACACTCTATATATATATATATATATATATATATATATATATATATATATATATATATATATATATATATATATATATATATATATATATATATATATATATATATATATATAATATATATATATATATAAAGCGGATGCAGAATTTGCATCCTCTGCTCTTGGTATCCCTTCTGTGGATTCAGCCCAAACTATCTCAAATGAACAACTCCAAAGACAAAAAATTTCATAAAAATGATTGCCACAGTCAAAGCGCAATGATGACGAAACGAAGGTTATAAATAGCAAAAAGATTTAAATAAAAGAAAGCACTATCACTATTAATTTCAGCTGTTAAAACAAGTGGAAAAATATATGATGTATGTTTTCACTAAGACAGAAAGAGGAACTCAGTAAAGTAAAATCTCTTGCAAGATTTTAGAGCATGTGACAAAGTTGCTAAAGTCTTTTTGGACATGTTTAGTTGGGGATACTAATATATATATATATATATATATATATATATATATATATATATATATATATATATATATATATATATATATATATATATATATATATATATATATATATATATATATATATATATATATATATTAGACTGGCCCCATAAAAAAAAATTTTTTAAATTTCATAGTTTCGACCTCTAAAACAACAGTTTTTTGACATAAGTAATATGCTAAAAAACTTCGAACCAAAAATTTCATGATAATCTATTCGACGTTAATAGTGCTGTATGAGTCATAAATTCGAAACTGCTGAAATCACAACTTACATTCTGAACTTAGGTGTTTCAGATTGTCATGTAAATCATTTTGTGAACATTTTTAATTATTTGCTATGGCTAGTAAAATAAAACAAAAAAGCAATAAAGTTTAATTGGCCAGCTTATCAATGTTATTACTCATATATTAATACTAAAAAACTTCTTTCTAATGACGATGTGCATAAAAAATTATTCTAACAGCAAGAAAACACATTCAAAGACGCCTGCAGTATAATGTACAATGAAATCTCTGATATATGGTTCAAGGTCAATATACCTATGCAACCCAAACATCATGTACTAAACAAAGTTTGGAAGCTATACAAAAATTATAGATTGCTTAAAAAATTGAAGAGGCAGAATCGAGTACATGTAATAAAAGATAAATTTTATGAAAGGTTGGATAATCTTTTGATGTTTTGCACACAAATGCTTTGCACATGAACAACAATGAAGATAAACTGTTCCTAAAAAAACGTCTAAGAGGAAAAGGGAGAAAAAGATGCAAGAGTGGCATTGACTTCAATAAAAAATTGAGATACAAAAAATGGTGCAAAACGAGATGCAACTTTTAAGCAAAAGAATCAGAAAAGAAGAGAAATTAGCTATAGTGTCATTATGCAGCAGCCATAACAAAATGTCAGATGAAGAGCTCGTGGCTGACAATCTATAATAAGCTGAATAAATATCAAAGCCTTCCACATGCAGATCTCTCCATACAAATGAAAGGTGATATCAGATAAATTAGTAATTGCATTAGATCGTACAAGAACTTGTGACTGTAATGCAATTATGGTAGTAGCTTCTGCTGAGGCTTTTTTGTTTTAAGTAAGATTCTAGCTGATCAAGACTGCTGATGATATTAAGCAATGATTTAAGTGATATATCTTTTAAGGGTATACTGAGAGAGCAAAATCATGCAGGATATTGCAGATGATTCCAGTGAAAATGTAGAAAGATTGATCATTCAATCAGTGGTGCAAGGGAAACAAAGCTTCTTGGAATTCTTAAACTTGTTTTGGGTAGAGGTGAAAATCTTGCAAAAACTCTACTAGAGTGTTCACACAATTGGAATTAGAGCAATAAAATTCTAGCCATGTATTTTAATAAAATCGCCAAAAATACTGGAAAAGGGCTTGTACAGCAATTGAAAAAGGACTAAATAGAAATCTCCTTCATTTTGATTACCATCATAATCTACATTATCCCATCAGATATTTTTCAAACATATCATGGGGTTTCAGAGGGTCTTATTTCTGGCAATCTGGTACTTTTCATAGGGATAGGTGGATGGCAGCAGTACAAGTAATTTACAGTGTCAAATTAGTCTTGCTTGGTTCCTAATTCCATATGACAAAACATGAGTTTAATTCAGTGATCGAATTGAGCTTCATCCAAATAAGAACTTCCATTAAAATAACCTTATGTATTTCATTACTAAGGAAAATCTGTCCTTTTTCTTTTTTTAGAAATTATCAATGTCAAGTGCATTTCTTCAAACAGATCCTGATGAACTGAACAGTAGAGAAGACTACAGTACAATGAAAAATTATTTCAAGACACTAAACGTTGCTTATGATATTCTGAGAGGGCAATTTTACTAATGCAGAATTCTGTCATTTAACAAAAAATGAAAAACTTCTCCAGAGCATTTTGAAAGTTGCTTAAAACACTAAAGGCAATATCCATTGACAATAGGTATCAAAAAGAAACATTTATAATTCCTATTAAATACACAAAGTGTATTAGATCTACAGGGGATAACACTTTAAAAAAAAAAAAAAAGCACCAATTACAGTCACCTCATAGGTGGTGTGGAAGTACTGCATTTCAATGTACATGCAGCACCATTTAATATTTCCTAAATATTAAATAATAAAAAAAAAAAAAACTAAAAAAAAAAAAAAAAAAAAAAAAAAATAAAATTATATATATATATATATATATATATATATATATATATATATATATATATATATATATATATATATATATATATATATATATATATATATATATATATATATATATATATATATATATTACTGCAAAACAAAAAAACATTTTTTGACATATGAAAAAAAAAGATTTCATGAACCCAGTACCTCATGAAATTTCCTTAAAAAGAAACAAACTTTGAAATCCAACTAAAACATGTTAAATATTTTAATATTTTAAAAGTTTGCAACATAAAACTTACTTTAAATTATCTATTACCTGTATAAGCAACGGAAGCTATGTAGTATTAGTCCTACAATAACAAAAATATCAAATTTATTCACTAGCATTCTTTTAAAATATTCATGATGTACTATTTAAAATAATTGAAAAAACAATTACAACAATTAGCATATAATAGTAATAATAATTAAAAAATTACTCTCCCAATTTACAAATTTATCTTTGAGAATCTGTCACTTCTTAAAGGGCACTTTATTGTTGCTGTTGCTATTATTATTAACTTTTTTTTCTTATTATTAATATTAATAATAATAATAACAAACTGCATAGAAAAACATTTAAAAAATCTGAGGAATAAAATTACTTTATCATTCAGTTAACCCAAACAATCCCAAATATATTCTAAAACCAAAACTTTCAAACAAAATTGGAAATAAAGCTTTGGCAACTACACTAGCATAACTTTCAACTATTTTAAAAAAGGATTATTCTAGGAATAAAATTTTTTATTTTGTACCTGATCATCAAAATGAGGCATTTTTTTGGGTTTTTCCCCATCTGATCCATTGAGGGAGCTAGGTGCAGCAACACGGTGCATATGTTTAACAACAATATTCAAATTTACAGTTAAGCCCTTTTCTTTGCAACAAGATATAGCTGATAATAAATTTGCAAAAATAAACATTCTTTACATTTCATATTGACAATAAAATGTTGTTTGATTATTTTACATATGAAAATAAATTTGAAAACACCTGTTTCTCACCTTTGTCAGCAATGTCTTTTAAGTGAATTAATTTACTGCCTCTCCAAACTCCATCTGCTGATATTAATACATTTGTCTTACCATCAATCATTCGATCAGCAAGAGACAATGCTGAATAACCTCCAAACTAATAGAAAGAAAATGCCAAATTAGTATACAGAAGTGAGGAATAAACTCTTGGAAATGAATCTAGCAACAATAGCTTAAGCTATAGACTTATAAAGTAGTAATCAATACTAAATATAAAGGAAATTTTTACTATTAAAATCACACTACAAAGAAATATCTATGACAAGATATACTATATATATATATATATATATATATATATATATATATATATATATATATATATATATATATATATATATATATATATATATATATATATATATATATATATATATATATATATATATATATATATATATATATATATATATATATATATATATATATATATATATATATATATATATATATATATATATATATATATATATATATATATATATATATATATATATATATATATATATATATATATATATATATATATATATATATATATATATATATATATATATATATATATATATATATATATATATATATATATATATATATATATATATATATATATATATATATATATAAGGTATTTGTATTTGGAAACTCTTTAGTATTCAGTATTCATACAATTTTTTTATAATCTCATTACTTCATATATTATATATATATATATATATATATATATATATATATATATATATATATATATATATATATATATATATATATATATATATATATATATATATATATATATATATATATATATGATGCAAAATATTTTTCTTTATTACTTTTAAATTTTT
>SEYY01018792.1:290000-310000 GCA_009176605.1 Armadillidium nasatum | reverse complement strand
ATAGTCGTTAATTTTGAATTAAAACTCTTATGCAAAAGAGGCTTATCCCCGTTTGTCTTTGAATCTCCTTATTCATTCGAGCTACTGTATACCATATACCGTGTTTATACTGTGAGTATGGGTCATGGATTTTTCAATCAATGAACCAGTAAACAGACTGCAATACGCCGAAAAGTGTGGGAAATATGTATAAACAAATAAATATTACAGATTTTTGTCAACTCGGAAACAAATTAAAAGAAAATATTGACTTTTGTTGAAGTTAAAATTAATGTGTTCTTTAAATATATTATTATGTATATAAATTCATCAATATTCTTTATTCTTGTTAAATGTGAAGTTTGAAAAATTCTTGCATTTAAAAAGACTGGTTTACTAAACAGATTGTTATGGTTAATTAATACTAGAGTAGGAGAAAAATTGCATTCTGTGAAACTATAGTACCGTGGTGAAACTGATTGTTGAACCTTTTTTTCACTTGTATATATGTTTTTCAAAAAGTTCTTCTGATAGTTATGTTTAATGGAAAATATTTATTGGTATTATATATTTTGAACAGTTTCCTTGTAGGTTTGTATACCAAATATGTTTAGCTTTTAATTTTTGTTGTTTCTGAGATGCTGGTATAATTTTAGTAGCAAATTTGTAGCCCCAAGTGTGTTGACAAAGTTGTAAGAAAATAATAATAGTAATATATGGAAAACCTAGCCTATTATTTTAATGATAGACCTATTTTAGAATTCAGACTATCTTCAATTTTTTTATGATACTTGCACAAAGCATTGCAAATGCATGGTTAGGTATAAACACAAAAGTGTAAGGAATGCTTATAATATTTTTGGTAATTGTTTGTCAGAGTGGCCTGTTGACTGATTTTAACCATTTTTGCACAGAATACAAAAAATATACTAAAAATAAGAATAAAACCAAAACTATTACCCAGAGAGACCTATAACATCATTTATTCAACTAGCAAATATCTACACTTGACCATTAATATTTTATATATATATATATGAACTAGACTCTGATCATGGCTTTTGTATGGATAAAATAAAATATACGTAAGTCTATGGTTGCCAGAACTGATGAATTTTAGCTGTAATAATTTTTAATTTACCAAATTTAATATATATATATATATATTAAGAATGGGTTAATTCTTTTAAATATAAGTGTGAATTTTGAGTGGGGAGATATTTGTGAGGGAGATGAAGTAGGGTATAGAATAAGGGAAGGGGAGAAAGTGTTGGGAGGCTTGAGGGGTATTTGGAAGAAGGTCATGAAGCATTAACTTTTTATTTTGGCTTTTTTTTTGGGGGGGGGGAATCATTAATTTGCTAACTTGTTTTGTCTTTTTTGGGGTTTGTGATCCTTAAAAGGTTGAGAAATGCTGGCATAAATCAAACACCCTGGCTTATATTCTTGTGATTTGTTTTTATTTTATAATTTTGCAATTGAATTCTATTTTCTGTATTTCCTAGTGGGATTACTTTTTGCAAAAACTGCAGATGAAGAAATCAAAAGCATTGATAGACTCAGACCTAATGGGAAAAATTTTTCATCTCATGAAAATACTTTAGCACGTCCACAAGCAACCTCAATTCTACCTGTAACAGAAATCTACTGTAAGGTATATATATATATATATATATATATATATATATATATATATATATATATATATATATATATATATATATATATATATATATATATATATATATATATATATATATATAGCCTGTAATGGGAAGGGGTCAGAAGTCTACATAATGTCCAATAGAGTTGAGGAATATTTATTTTCCTTTAAAAATAAAGGCTTACATGACCTGATACAGGATATTTGAAAGTGTGCACAATAAAGGAAGTTGGGTAAATACAAGAAATATATACTTTCTGGTCGAGTCCTTGTAATTGTGAGCATGATGGTTAAGAGGAATGTCCCACTCCAACTTAACATTCCATATGCACAGTGTAAAGGAGAAAGAGGCCTTGAATGCTAAAAGAGTGCCTACATCATCCCCTTCCAAATATTATTATTATTATTATCTGCACCATTATTAATATTTTTAAGGTATATTTTGTTGGGGTTTGTATTTGAATTGTTTTTAGAATAAGCTTAGGATAAAGATTATATGTAGCAATCAGTTTCTACATCTAATATGGTTTTCTTCTGTTGATAAATTTGTATATACTGGACTGGTAACACACACACACACACGCATATATATATATATATATATATATATATATATATATATATATATATATATATATATATATATATATATATATATATATATATATATATATATATATATATATATATATATATATATATTATTTTTTTTTTTTTTTTTTTTTTTTTTTTTTTTTTTTAAATATTTTTTTTTTTAATTTTTATTTGTAGAACATATTTTTAGTGGAAATAATCTTAATTTAAGTATTATTATTATTATTATTATTATTATTATTATTATTATTATTATTATTATTATTATTATTATTATTCTATACTTCATATTTCAGGATGAAAATCTTGAAGACATTTCTTCATGCCCATCAGGTGTTGAGTGTTCAAAACTTGGTGGTGATTGTTTGAACTGCGAGTTCAATTGTTCTTGTATTTATGGTCAAACAGTTAATGTAACATGTACTCCTAAAGATGATGTTTATTGCATTGTAAGTAATATATATATATATATATATATATATATATATATATATATATATATATATATATATATATATATATATATATATATATATATATATATATATATATATATATATATATATATATAAATATAGGGACTGACCGGGGTTGGAATTTTGCCAGGGCCGGGGTTGCCTAAAATTTGTAAAGAGGTCAAAAGCACTGAAATTTTAGGTTAAAAAAATTAGATATAAACTTAATTGAGGTTTATTTAATTATAAGGAAGGAATAGAATAGCCAATATTTACTTAATTAAATTAATGATTATATGCATTTTCTCCAAAAATATTTCAGAAAATTACAGATTTTGGAAAATAAAAGTTTAAAGAAAGTACAAAAACTTACAAAAAAAAAATTTTTTTTTTGATTCATAATAGTGATTCAACAGGTTTACCTAGGTAAGACCCTAAGGTAAAGTTTGAAAAAAATGTGAGATATAAAATTATTAATATAACCTGTATTTATACATATCATTATTATTTTATTGCTATGCATCAAACTTGTATCAATTAGCTACATTATTTCAAAATTATTATTTTGTTTATACTTTTTCAATATGGTTAAAAGATCAGCTTCAGCAGTATGGGAGTACTTTACAATGTTTCAGGATAGGCTCGAAATAGCTAAATGTAACATCTGTAGTCAGAATATTAGAAGAGGATCTCCGTGTTCCAAAAATAAAAAAATTTCAACCAAATCTTTATGGGGCATCTAAAATCAAAACACAAAGACAAACATTCACTAGCAGAAAAGGAGCGGTCAATAGAAACAGAAGAAAAAGAAAATATTGAAAAAAATAAAAAAAAAAATCTTAATTTTCATGTATTTTGTTCGAAAATTTTTGTTTATTATTTGACTGATTGAGCTGAAATTTTCAGGGTATATGGATTTTTTCCCGAAGTTCTGAGTTGATTTCGAGCATTTTTCTGAGTCTATAACGGTTTGAAAGTTATTTGGACCCAAAGTTAAAAAAAATGAATAGCGGGGTCAAACCACTGGTCCACATGAAGTGAAAATTTAACAGAATAATCTTAGCCCCAATTTCTTGCATTGGTACCAGTATATTTTATTTCGTAAGACGTAAGACCCAAAAGCAAATTTCAGATATAATTTGTATTAAAATTTCTTATACTTCAAAGTTATAATAACATAAATATGTATGGTACTTTCTAAAGGATTACATTCAAACATACAGTACAGTAAGCTTTGGGAATACATTTTTCTGCGTATACTGAAAATTTATTGTATATACGGGAATAATAGTTAACGTTAAAGTTTACGAAAATCCTGTAAACCAAATAAAGACTGTCTATGTAAATTTAGTTCTGTAAATAAAATAGCAAAGCTTAACTGATGTCATGATATCTTTTTGTTTCAAACATTTTAGACCTTTACTCTCTCAAACTTTCAAATTTATAAAGTGTTGTAAGTTGCACTTTTATTCCAGGGTCCTCGAGAGTTTTTACGAAATATGACTTGTCAGTACTGTTATCAGACTCCATCTTGGGATCATGACTGTTCAGGAAGTGCTGATTGTCCCGCCGTTAGCTCCCCAAGAAGAATGTTCAAGTAAAGTTATACTATTTTTATTTTTTATAAAATTAAGATGGAAAAGAAAGAAAGTTAAATCTAACCTTCCTGTTAATGTTTTTAAGGTCTTTGCAATTTTAAGGACTTTTAATCCTTAAAATTGCAAAAACGGTGTAACTTTTGTTATGATTTAATGATATTTCGTAATGAAGAATTATATAACCTTTACTCCAGTGTATAACGTACTTACTGGCCGTGGACACAATTTTTTGTTATTTTATATTTTACTTTAAGTTTGTTATGACAGTAATACTTTACTCTAGTCAATTACTATCCAATTTTCTTTGAAAGATCATATAGAATGGCAATAACATAAGGTAAATATTTAAAAGCCAGTGTTTTTTTTTTTTCATGGTTGTAACTAGGAGTGTTAGTTTTCAGTTCCATCCAGAACCTTTTAACCCTTATACTGTCTTTTTAAGCTTCGAAATTCCTATTACAAAGAGATTCTATTGGAGGTTCCAAGTAAACAGGTCACTCTATTTTATTATCTTGAAGGTAAGGGCGTTTTAATATCTAATGTTTTGCTCTCCCAATTGAAATAATCTGTTGTAGTTAATGTCAACAGTATTTCTGGTGAACAGGTAAGGTATTTATTCGTGCTATCATCACTTAGTTCTTTGAATCCTCTTGCCACCAATCTCGGTGTCATTTACTTTTTTCTTAATTATCCTTCTTGTGGATATCTTCTGTCCTTCTCTCTTCACTTTCCATACACTTTGTTTTACACAGCTCTCAAATTCCATATTTTTTTTATTTCATATGTTTTCATCGCTAAAGTTAAGTAACTTTTCTTCTCTTTCTGGAATTTTGGAGAATTCTGTGTAATCCCTAAGTTCTATCTATTTAACTTCTCAATTTCGAAATTTTCTTACATTGTAGCTATCTCCTCATAATAAACAGGTACTTTTCCAGCGAACTTGAAATTTTCATTCCTATTTTATGCACTAGAATATATATTTTCCATTCTCTTTCACCTACTTAACGTTGGGAATACTTTCTTAGATCTCCTCTACTTTTTCATTATTTTCAACCCCTTCTGAAAGTTCCTCCCCACCTCCATCCTCCTCCTCCTCATCATCATCAGTACACATCTCTATCCCTTCACCTATAGGGATTTTACGGTCTTAATTATTATTCTTCCTCCTTATGAAAATATCCTTTTTTATCTTGTTTGTTCTTCCTCTAAATTGCTTATATACTTAATCTTTTTATTTGAATTCATTCTACTTCTTATTTTCTAATTAGTTTTCTATTTCTGTGATGTTAACATCACTTGTTTAGTTAATTACATGACCAAATGATAACTGGATAGGTGAGAAATCTCCTTAAATTAGCAAACTGTATTTTGCTTATATTGTTCGTCATAATAGTTTCCATATCTTCCACATTCTCTTTTAACTTACGTATCCCATCCCATATTAAGCTAACCATTTTTTCACACTTACCATTGCTCCGTGGACTTGTAACAGCTGGTGCATTTTATTTCCATACCTTAACTTTTTGCTAAAAACTTTAAAACTTTTTAGCCATATATATATATATATATATATATATATATATATATATATATATATATATATATATATATATATATATATATATATATATATATATATATATATATATATATATATATATATATATATATATATATATATATATATATATATATATATATATATATATATAAGTAAATAGTGTAATTTTTATGATTTTTTTATATACAGAGTAAGGATTTATCTGTGTTTACTACAACTGTTACATATTTTATAGGACAAATTGTAGTGTGAAGAGCGAGGTAATATGTTTGGGAAACCGAAATTTTCCGAAGAGGATTCCTTGTAATTGGACGTCAGGTTATCAGTGGTCGACTGTTTTGTTACTGTCTATTACCCTTGGAGGATTCGGAGCTGACAGGTATCATTTTTTTCTTTTTTTCTCTTTTCAGTTTTTCAATTACTTCCATGTGAAAATCTTTAAAACCTCCGTAACAAAAATCATTGACACTTGGAAATTTTATCCCGATCGATTGATAAATGGTGTCTTTGTAACGAAAGTTATAAATTGGATATCCTCAATTGGGTACCGTACCCGTAATCTCTACTTCATATGCAATTAAAAATATCTCAAAAGTTACACAAGTGAAGTTCAGGATAAAAAGAGACTGTCAATATTTTGGCCCACCCACCTCAGGAGGAAATCGGTGCCGGCAACGAAAGTCTATAAATCTTCACTACCTAATCATACACCAAACTGAAACCCCCTAATGTTAATAACCTTTAGCAAACCATATTCACCTACTGAATTAATATTTTTTTTACTATATACACATTGTTTAATTACATATTCATTCCCTTGGAGCCGTTTCAGAAACTAAAAATACTTGCATTTACAAAAGTTTTGCCGGTCTCTCCAACCTGTATGCACACATTTTCACGATGACCATCTCACTACAAATGATCTTTACCCCACTATTAATATTGCAGGGTCTCATCCAGCTTCTTTGGTCAAATGTCTTTTATATAGATTGGAACAAGAGATCTTAGAGATATGCATGATGATCATCACATATTATGCCAATGAGAAATTCTCCTGTTCCCTTTCGACACCTGTTAACTTCATCATATTCTATTCGAACACACCAACAGGCACATGTTACCTAGTACCACCTCAACACTTACAGATCTCTAACTAAGATTAAATCTTTCTTAGGCCTGCAGAGCCTTTCCCACAAGCTAACTGCAGTCCAACTCTCCTAACACTTACCTGTTAGGACCTAATAGCCAGTTCTTAACCTTTCATCTTATACTTCATCGACTCAGTATTTTTACCAGAATCATCTGTGAACTTCCTCTTGATTAGTCTTCCTTCGACCATTCCCCTATCAAGGGTCAAGTTTCTTCTCAATTACAGTGATAAGAGGTATTGGATATAGACCCCCAGACAAAGGACGAAATGCTGGACTAAAACCATCCCACAAAATCAAGAGGAGAATCACTTTTTCTTTATTTTCAATATCCACAGTCTTTTTGTTCTTTACTACATATATATAGTTGTGTATTGCTTTTAGAATTGCATAATATACTTTTTCTTGTGTGTTTTTTAACTATTTTATCATTGCGAACCCAGTTATTATGTCATCCTTATATCTACCACTTAAAAACAAATTGCCACAAGTCACTAAATCTCCATCTTACGTCATATTATTTCTTCAGCTTGAACAGTGAATTGACAGACTATACTCAGATTGTATCGACAACGTGGAAGCAAAGTTAGATAACGGATGAATTAACTTGATAAATGTCAAACTCTTATCTAAGTATTTTAGACTTTTTAAAAAGTGAGCAGTCTACTCTTTTCGACTGAGGAGTTTCGATTATTGCTGAATGTATACCTAGATGTGGAGGCAAGCGTCTTTCTTTGACTTTAAAACTATTTTTGTGTTATAGACGCCAACACCTTCGTATGTTCCTATTCAGTCCGACATTCTGACTACTCTTCTTAAATCTCTCCAGAGCCCCCATGATCATACTTGTACCATTATGATTGTCTACATTTACAGCAAAGCTAGTGATACTGATTTTAGCTATATCTAGAATATTCATCTTCCTTGAGTACAACGAATATGATCTCTGATTTTAAAAGGACCCTTCTGATTCTTCAAACTTGATCCTCTAGGAACACTGGTCTTTAAAATCAAGAATCGTCTTTAGTCGACTCTACGTTCGAATAAAAGGTTTTGAATTTCTGGTGGGTTCTATCACGTTGTTACTCTCTTCTGTTCAGTATGGAACCTGTCTCCGCTGCCGGTGATGGACTTCCATCCTTGTTTTACAGTGACCTCCTGTACATACACCTAAAAACAAATATAAAAAATTAAATAATGCTACAAAGCAGGAAATCAATTGAGAAATGTATAGCTGTCTTTACTGATGATGTTCATAGAATAGCTAGAAAGATGAAAGGAGTTGTGACAAATTTTAAAACATCAAAACCAAGCAATAACTCATTTCATATTACACAGACAAGATTTCGTAACTAAAAAGATACCTGCATATTTAAAAATTGTATTGGACCAAGCATTAAAAATTAGCGATATCATCTACGTTCGTTTCTTTGTAGACTATTTACAAATTGCATGATGAACTGAGAGCCGAGGAAAATGCATTTCTATTATGTACTGAGCTAAGACGGCTATCCAGAGTGGATCGGTAAATTGATCTTCGTAGTGGATTATTGACCTTGACTTTAAGAAACTACTGAATTTTGCTGTTTAACAAAAACAAATCTTGCAGATATTGCTTCATAGTTTAATTAAATCCATAACTACAAGGAAAGGATGTAACAGGTTTTAATGAAAGAAAATTGTTTCGATAAATATACTGAGGCTTTAATTATTTTCAACTGAGAATTTTTTTTTTTTTTTTCATTGTTTCCATACCTTTCATTTTAATTATTTTTTATATAAATAATTTCGCAATCAAAGCAGTAGTTTCTAGTTTAATTATACAATAGTTATTGCAGAAGTGGGGAACATTTTATCACTAGTGCAACTCGTTTCACTTTCAGTCAAATCTCGCTTTAAACTTCTAAGCGAAGGCAAGGTCAAGAACCTTATTAAACTGCATGGTATTTATTTTAGTTCAGAGCGTTGAGACCCAGAAAAGGGCAGTGTCTGAGCGGAGCCAGTATTTTACATTCAACAAAGAGAGAATTAACAGATCGTGGGAACTAGTTTGAGAAGACAGGAGGCGGGGCGGGAGGTACTTTGTATATATTTCGTGAGTGAAGTTGGTGATATAATGTCGTCTTTCTTAAATATTGTATAATATAGTTTACAATTTACGCTCGGTAACTAAAAGGGTTCCTTATCCAATTTGGAATTGTAACTTTTTTTTTTTTTTTTTTTTTTAATGTTCAAGGCTAATTTTTTTTTTCTTTTCTAGGTTTTATCTTGGACATTGGCAAGAAGGAATTGGTAAACTCTTCAGCTTTGGAGGCTTAGGAGTATGGACCATAATAGATGTTATATTAATTGCTATAAGATATTTAGGTCCAGCAAACGAGTCTTTGTATATTTAAGAATCATTAGGTATTCTTAAAATGTAATTATAAGTAGGTTTAATAAAAATATGTTTTCTTGCTTTGTTTATTTTCAAAAAATACAGACGTTTCTCAATTTAACGTGCATTTTATTTAAAGGTTATTTACACATAAGGTATAAACATGAAAACAACAATCAAATATTTAACACAATTTTGATACAAAGTTTTTAAAACTTATCAATTATACAACAGATCACAATAACACAATATTTCCTACTGCTGATATCCACACACAAAAAAATGTAACCTTGCTCATGTGATCACAATGAACAAGCGTTGGGGGGAAAAAATGAAGGCCCCAAGTAACGGAATAGAACTCGTTCTCCTACTACACAATACTTTTAAAACTTATACAACAAACTTTAACAAAGGTAATAATGACACAGGAAATAACCATTAATAGAAATAATAGTAACTAAAATCACAATATAACAAATCCAATATATAATATATATATATATATATATATATATATATATATATATATATATATATATATATATATATATATATATATATATATATATATATATATATATATATATATATATATATATATATATATATTATTACACGCAAGATGTTCATCAAAATCGGGAAATAATCATACTAATGGTATCATAAAAATAAATATCTATATATATATAGAGAAATATAATTAAACAAAGACCTTAAAAATTAATCAGGTAACAAGCCACTGACGAATGCCAGAGAAAGATTGAGAAAAAGGGACTTGTTTCACAGAACAAATTTTGATTTGTTTAGCCATTTGAAGACGCATGGTTAATCATTTCTCCTGCACTCTCTGAAGCAGCTACCCTGCAGTAGTTTCCATGTGCCAAATTAGAATTAGGCTTATCTGTTGCCAACTGTTTAGTAACATTTGAAGGCTTTACCAACAGATACAATAGCATATATTCGTTTTGGTGAGATTAATATACATTTTTATATTAAAAAATTTATATAAAAATATTGGTTAAAATCTAATTGCTATTCTTTTACATCATTTAAGCCATATAAAGATTTCAAAGTTTTAAGTTCTTCAATTAGAGTTCTATTCTGGTTTTCCAAGACAGCAACTCTGTTTTCAAGGCATTTAATATATTCTTTCTTTTTCGCTCTACATTCCCTTGCAGCCTCTCTGCGGAAAAAAGAATTAACTAATATTATCACTAAAGATATTTTGAGAAATTTCACTCCTTATTATGTAATTTATATGCCTAGTTTCTACGAAAAATTTAAAAAATCTCAAGTCTACTTTAAATAAAACTTTCACTCTTTATAACGATTTAAGTACAGTAACAATCAAAAGATATTCGTGATTTTAAGAAAAAAGGTCTTAAAAGTGGTTATCAACTATAGATATTACATAAATGTAAAATGATTGGTAAATCTATAAGAAGGTATACGATATTATACAGAGTGAAATTTGACAATTTTAAATGTTACCTATTTTTCATAAGTCTAATTTCTCTTTTTCTGGTTGCTTCCTCTGCCATATTGTCATTTGAACTGTGAATTTGTGCTGATCCCGTGGTCGCGGTTAAAACTACACCCTGACTTACGTTTCCTGCGCTTGTTGCAATCTTAAGAGAACTTAAATCAGAAGTCGCAACTGAAAGTCCAGAATTATAAACTAGACGACAAATGTGATATATATATATATATATATATATATATATATATATATATATATATATATATATATATATATATATATATATATATATATATATATATATATATATATTATATATATAATAACATCTGCATTAAAATTGACATCCAAATCTGCATCCATATTTATCTTTGTTATCACATCCGCAATGAGAATGAGTAAATCATGAAAAAACAAGTTTTGGATATTACATATTATTTTTCATGTTTTTCAACAATATCCTAATTCATATGGGGATTCCTCTTTTCCTTACAATCCATTTCAATTATTACTTTATTTATTTCATGTCTACTTAATCTTTTTCCCAGTAAGTCTTCCAATATGCAAGCTTTTCACTGCATTATCAACAATAGTTTTCATCTTCTCTACCAATTTCCATGCCGGTAACTTCTTTTCTTGTGTCTCATTTTCTAATTGTTTTTCTTATATTTCTAATCCTATTCAGTTTTAATACCTATTGCATGTCTCTCTATCATTTACGATATTATTATCATCTTTTTTTATTTTAGTTTCTTTTAAGATTTATATCTGCCCCATAAGCCATATTGGTTGGTTTCACTACTGTCCTGTACATACTTCCTTTTAGTCTTGCCCTGACTCTCCTTATCACAATAGCTTTATGTTTGTCAATTCTTCAACCAGCTTAAATTTACAGTTATTTCAGTATCAAAATTTTAAACTTTAGGGATATTTGAACCAAGCCATTACAATTTTGTAACTCTATTAACTCTCGCTTCTTGTAAGTGGACTTTGCCAATTTTGATTCAGTCTTTTGAACAACACATCTTTAATAATCTTCATGCGGGCATATCTTCTATTCCCTATTCTTTCTATTTCTCTAAAACTTCTCATCCAAAATTAGCCTAGACCAGGAAGTTAGCTAGCTCCTTGATTTTTTTTTACCCTGACATCAATTATAAGATTGAAATATATAGGCTCAAGGAATATACCATTCACGCATGTAATCCCACACTAGTGGAAACTTTTGTCACTTCCACACTACAATGAACTTATATGCATATATTGTTCACTTTTCTGGCATGAACGCTTATTTGCTTTTCCTCTACTGCTGAGTTTTCCCTTTACTGTTTATTTATCTTTTCTCAGTTTATTAAGCCTCAATTTTTGAGAAGTAGTCATAGTCTTGAATTATCTCCACAATTTACTTTTTTTTTTTTTTTTACTCCAATCATCCATCACGGAGGTCTGATGCTAAAAACAGCTTACTCAACCATTTTAGGTTTATCTCTTCGTCACTCATAGTTTTTATGATTCTTTTTCCACGAATTATTGTAAGTAGTTTCGTGTGTGTGTGTGTGTTTTTTTTTTACACATCACCACCGCTCACGGGTTGAGACCTATTCAAGGAAGGGGTGTTAGAGCAATAGTAAAAATAAAACAATCCACAAGCCTCACCTAACGCAAATTTCGTAGGTAAGCACAGACGTGGCTTTAAAGGAATGGAGATTAAATTCAGCAGGAAATACAGAAGATGGGAGAGAATTCCCCAAAACAGAGGTGGCTGGAAAGGAGGAGGCACCACAGCGGACAAGCCTGGAGTTGCCTATGTCTTCACAAAATTTATGAGCAGATAATGCACCCCTTGTGCTACGAGGACGCCGTAAAAGTGGAGGTATGCGAGTGGACAGTTTCCTCGAGCATTTGCCGCTGTAGTCACAGAGATAAAGGGTCAAGTGAATTTGTAGGAGCAGAACAGTTTATAAATCTTTCAGCTTTTGACTCAACCCTATCCAAAAGACGGGTGAAACCTGAGGCAACCCAGATATGAGAGCAGTACTCCATACAAGGGCGGATAAGGTCCTTGTATAATTGGAGTAACTGAGAAGAAGAAAAAATTTATCGCAGCCTAAACAGAACTCCCAGCTTCTTTGAGGCCGCCCTAGCAACAACTGTGATATGAGGTTTCCAAGACATTATTTTGTTTATGTGAAGCCCAAGAATATTTATATTGTCAACAGGGGAGATGGGAGAACCATCGAAAGAAATAGAAAAGTTGGGAGGGGTCGTAGAAGTCGAGTTTTTAAAGAGTTGAATTTCACAAGGTTGAGACGACCCCACTGGGAAATTCTATCCAGATCTGCAAGAATGGAATTGGAAAGATTAAGACGAGAGGCAACTCTAAATGCAAAGAGGGAGCAGATTTGAAATGGGAAGAATGACGAGTCGAGTCATTGGCATATGAATGGACAGGGTTAGATGAACAGCTGAGAAGATCATTAATGAAAAGTAAGAATAGAGTAGGAGATAAGATAGTCCTGAGGAACACCACTATTGAAAGGAAAGGAAGAAGTCGCCCCATCAACAACAGTCGAAATGGAACGATTAGAAAGGAAGTTAGATATAAGCAAGGGAAGAGAAGCAGGAAACCCAAAGGAGGGGAGCTTGGAGAGCAGTGACGCCTGCCACACACGGTCAAATGCCTTAGATATGTCAAGCGCCACCACACAAGTCTCGCCATGGTCCCAAAGGGTAGAAGACCATAGATCTGTGAGATAGGAAAATATATCACCAGTAGACCTCGAGCGCCGAAAGCCATACTGATGATCAGAAAGAAGAGAGTGAGATTTCAGATGATCCAAGAAATGAGAGTTGAGAAGGGTTTCAAAGATCTTGGAAAGAATAGAGGTTGAGGTATAGGGCGACAGTTAGAAGGATCAGAGCGGATACTCTTTTTCGGAAAAGGTTGGACTAATGTGCGCTTCCAACACTTAGGAAAAGTACTAGTACTGAGGCATAGAGAGAAAAGTTGAACGAGGGATGGAGCTTTCTCAGAGGCACACTCCCTTAAAACTCGGGGAAGAATGCTATCCGGGCCATTTGCCTTTCTAACGTTCATAAATTTCAGAAGCCCATGAACCTGATCAAATGTAATCACAGGTAAAGGAATGGGACATCTGAGAGAAGTAGTAGGAGGAGGACTGCCAGACTCGTCCAGGGTGGAATTAGATGAGAACAGGAGGCCGAAGAGATTAGCCTTTTCAGTTGGAGTGTTAGCAATAGAGCCATCAGAGCGAATAAGAGGAGGAAAGGAGGATTTACAGAAACTGTTAGAAATTTTTTGGCAAGAGGCCAGAAATATTTATCAGTAGGAGAATTTAAGAGCTCAGCACACCTTCTTTTTTTGAAAGCCCGCTTTTCTCGTCGAAGAATATCCCTGCAACGATTCCGAACTGAATGAAAATTAGCGAGAGTGATGGGAGGAGAATTTTTCCACTCTCGATACGCGATGTCTCTAGCATGAATGGCACGAGAGCAAGCGCAATCGCACCATGGATTTTGAGGAGAAAGATTTAGACGAAGAATAGATGAACCTGCTCATCCCATTAATGATTACAGCCCCCACCTTATCGGCAGAAACTGAAGCTATATATATATATATATATATATATATATATATATATATATATATATATATATATATATATATATATATATATATATATATATATATATATATATATATATATATATATAAAATATATATATATATATATATATTATATATATATATATATATATATATATATATATATATATATATATATATATATATATATATATATATATATATATATATATATATATATATTAGTAATGGGACAATTTAAAAAATTTTGACGATAACGTTTACAGTAAATTTTCCTATGAAAATGAAAAAGTATATTTTAAAAATTCTCACTCTTTTAATAAATTTAACAATTTTATAATAAAGAATTAAATGGTCTTTTCTTCATTCAAATGTGTAAATACATGCAATTTTAATATATAGTATAACAGTATCTTCAGAACATTGATTTTAAAAATATGTGAAGACATGGACAGACATGCAAAATTAAAGTACTTTATTTTTAGAGCTCTTAAATGGCGATGCAGAAACCATCTTTTCTAAAGTGTCTGGGATAATTCCATTTCTTCTTAGAGTATATTTGGTCCCCACCACTAAACAGCCTTTCACCCTCAATAGAAGAAGTTGGAGCACAGGAAAATAAGCGAATATACGTAAATTAAAGGGCAGAAAACTGACGATGACGATTGAGAAAAAAAAAATATGCCGAAGACTGACGATTCATCGTCCTATCACTAATTTTATATATATATATATATATATATATATATATATATATATATATATATATATATATATATATATATATATATATATATATATATATATATATATATATATATATATATATTATTATATATATATATATGATTGTAATAACCGCAATTAAGTTAAATATATAAAAAAAAATTAGCCACCACTGGGATAGAATCACTGCATGTTGTAACTGAGAACCAATGTACTTGGAGGGAGTTTGGTCGTTTGAAGCTTTTCTTAAATCAAAGATTTTTGGCTTTGAGGATAACTCAGAGGTAAATCATCAAGTACGTTGATTCTCAGTTACAACATGCAGTGGTTCCACCTTAGAGGTGGTAAATCTTCTTTGTTCTTCCCGTAATTGACCTGGCCTCTACAGTTTAAGCTGTAACTACCAATACGTTCATTATTACATTTACTGGTAATGCCAGGAACACTCTTCCTTCATCTATTTTTCCCTCATCCTATGACTAAAATACTTTCAAACGCCATGTACAACGTAACGTTTATATAGGAAACTGATTATAAAGTAAATATGAAATTCTTTAACTCTGATGAGTCTACATTTAGGCATTTTTGCATTTCCCATCAAGGAGATAATAAGAATAATAAATATATATATATATAATATATATATATATATATATATATATATATATATATATATATATATATATATATATATATATATATATATATATATATATATATATATATATATATATATATATATAAGCTATATGGTTTTATTTAAAGTACTTTCCCTACCTTTCATTAGAAGGTAGTGATGTCATTGATATCCGCACCTGCATCTGCATAGGTGTATAACTAAAATATCCATATCTGCCAATGGAAAAATTTCATATCCATGACATCAGTATCATATAGCACTCTTAATAGGATGGACTCTAGGGCCCCTTGTCTCAAACTCTTCCATTACCATTCTCTCCAATCTATTTATTTATATATTAAAGGTTCCATCACTCTCCTTATATATTATCAACAACTGTCTGGTCGCTACCTCCTTCTATTAGAATAGCTGAGGTAACTAGTCCTTTCAACTTCTAATCCTTTTCTGTCAAGCTCTCTAGCCCTTGGTTTAAAGATAACTATGTTCAATATTTTCATGTACACTATTAGCAAAAGTCCGGAATACTTTCTAATATTTTCTCCAGTTCTTTTCGCTTACACACTTTTAAACATTCAAACGCCGTGTATAAGATTTTAAGACATGTTGGGATTTAAGTCAGGACAATGGTGACAATAGATGAAAATTTCAAGAACAGGGAAACTGAAAGTGAAGTTATAAAGCCAGACAAATTAAAATATTTCATACTATTGAATAACGAGAATACAATAAAGCTATTATGTGGTTTACGTATGGTCTACAATCCGCATAAGGAAAAAACTTGAATAGCCACTTTATTACATAGCAATATTCACATTTTTTTTACTTAGAAATTTACGAATCATAATCTAAAATAAAAAGATGTTGCATTGTATATATTTTTTTTAAAACTCAAACGACCCAATATGTAGTTATGGGGAAAAGATCTAAGAGCAGCTACAAACTATGCAAAAATTTTTTAAACCAGTAAATTAATGTCACTGCTAACTTTTAAACGGCCTCCAAAGAAAAAAATTAGAAACTTCCATATATATATATATATATATATATATATATATATATATATATATATATATATATATATATATATATATATATATATATATATATATATATATATATATATATATATGGTTAACAAAGCCAGTATTAAAACCGCAAATTTAAAACACACTCAAATATGGCTGGAAAAGTGGTATGCAAAAGTTCTAGAGGAATCCTGAATTTTTTTTTTAGATGCCTATTTGGGTTAGGTGAGCAAAGTAATTATAACAGGTGATAACACTCAGATGATAAAGGATGGCAAATTTTGAAAGTAAAGTATCAAGATTTTCCTGGAAAGTTAAGATATGACTTCTGCTGAAAAGAATCTCATGGGGGAAAGCACTTGTGTTAGTCAGAGCGCTGTAAACATGGGAAAAACTCACTGTAGAGTTTCAAACTAAAAATCTAAAAAATATCTAACTATGGCTGAAACCATTTTAGAGCTAAATATCAAACTGATTAAGTCATTTGACTTTTTCTAAATACTCAATAATAAAACTTGAAACATAATATGTATAGAACTTTTCTTTAAAAATAGTCTAATGATAATAATTCCATATTATTAACTTCTGGAATTTTTAGACTTCAGATACCCCTATAGTTACACAAGCCACAGGAGGAGAATTTACTTTTTACTCTTGATAACTATATAATAGCTTTCACTGTCTCTCTGAAGTGGCTTTCATTAAAATAACACTATCTACTTTCCAAAGTCTCCGGTACAACAGTTCTAATTCTGATCATGAAACGAATTTGCAACAAATGGATTCGTAAAAAAAAAAAAAAAAAAAAACATTGCTTCATTTAAAACAAGATGGTTTCTATGTATCAAATTCTACAGAACACTGGTTTTATTTCCGATTCGATTAAAATAAAAATAATGCACAAAAAGAGGATCAAAAGACTCCAGAAATCAAAAGCACATTATCAGTAAATGCCTTGCCTAAATGCTGCAAACTTTTTATTGAAATTTATTAGTAAAATTGGCATGGTAGAAGTTCACAGAAGTTAAATATCTAAAATAAAAAATATTATCACGGAACTTACAACCAAAACCGGATACAATTACTAAACTTTAAAACCAATACATCAACAAGAACCAAGACATACCTGGGACAATAAGCTGTCCTTCTGAATTCCCTGGAGCGTAATGGACAATTGCATTACCACCAGATCCAGGATTTGTCATGGCGATGGTCTGCAATGTTTCGCCAGCTTGACCTGAGCTTAACTGCAGGCTTGATGCAGGAATCACTAAAATAATAAAAAAGTACAAAATTAATGTATAAAATAATAATGGAACATATATATATTACTTTTCGTTACTCATCCACGACTGAAAACAGATACGCGGTTGGGGAGTCAAAACGAACCTTTCAACACACCTGCTGTCTGATAATGCTGACCTCCTAATGTAATTGTTGTTGTTCCTGACACAGACGTTTCGTCTTGTGATGAATCGGAGCTACCAGGGTCACCTTTTTCTAAATCAGTAAATACAAAGTTTTATGAAGGACCAAATAATATGTGGAATGGCAATAAAAAATAAAGTAACATAACATGATAATTTTAAATAAATGTTAGTCCCAGTCTATAATAATAATAATAATAATAATAATAATAATAATAATAATAATAATAATAATAATAAAATAAATTAATAATTAATTCATAATAATTTAATAATAATATTATTAAAAATAAAATTTATAAGATTGGATACTTTTGAAATCAAAATAAATATAAGTTTTATTATATATATATATATATATATATATATATATATATATATATATATATATATATATATATATATATATATATATATATATAATATATATATATATATATATATATATATATATATATATATATATATATATATTAACGATGAACAACTCTTCGACTATTGTACGCCTAAGAAATTTTACAACAATGTAACAAAAAAAATGTGATGAGGTGAACTACCCGGCCTGAAGTAATTTGATTTTCATATAAATCTATTTTAAAACTATGATTTTAAAACACCTTACACAATTACTAATTCAAATTCAACGATTGGAGTGAGCTTTCTTGTCCAAACACTATGATCAAATGAGCCACAACACAATGAATTGATTATGAATGATACTAATAACAGCAGCAAAAACATTATTAGGCAAACACTATGAGAGCACAAAATTAATAGTGGGATCCTATCTACAAAATAAATATCCTGTAACTTGCAAAACATAAAAATTGTATTACGAACTATTCCATTACTTAAAATTTGCTAACACAAAAATATAAACTGTGATGGCAACTAAGATAAAAGTTTCTTTTATAAAGCTTGATGATGATTGCTATTGAACTATTTTGAAATTTAATAAAATAAACAGGAAAGGTTTAGAGTAGCGCTACAATTACCTTAAATTTGAATTACCAACAGGAATAATAAATGAGTCAAAAGAAATACCACAGAACGACCTCGAATCAAGACTTGAATATAAACCCCTAACATTAAACTGAGAATTTCCTACCCGATATCTCACCACCACTTAGATCATTCAAGATCTTTTTGTAAGAGGGTCGTCTGGCCAGGATTTGTCGTTTGCGGGATGGTTCTATTTGGTCTTCAAGATTCTCGGCATTCAAAACCTATTGAATAAAATACAAATTAATAAAACAAATGAATAGTGTTAAAGCATATAATTTACAGTCTTTATGACAAGTACTCTTACTATATATTAAAACAAGGTAGGAATTTATTGGAAACCTATTTAAAAGCTTCTATCAGCATTAAACCATGCTAAAACCTTATTGTAGAGAGAGAAAGAAAAAAATAAAATAAAAAATCATAAGATTTTATACAAAAAAAATTTGTACAAAGTATGTATAATAAACTTAGAAACAAGAATATAAACAAAGAGTACTTTTAAATGATTAGAAATGCAGTCTCACTATAAAAAAAAAAAAAATATATATATATATATATATATATATATATATATATATATATATATATATATATATATATATATATATATATATATATATATATATATATATATATATATATATATATATATATATATTCTTAATTTTCATTATCTCGAATGTTGAAAACGTCG
>SEYY01018792.1:250000-285000 GCA_009176605.1 Armadillidium nasatum | reverse complement strand
CCCCGCCTTCGCGAGGAGACGTTTCTGGCATTTCGGTGCCACTAACTGGTCTGACTTGCGGTCGTACTTTTCTGATTTTCCATGGAATGATTACTGTTTCCGTGGGAGGGGTTCCTCGGAGTGTGCAGAGCGCATAACTGAGGTGATTCTCTCTGGCATGGAGGCGTACATTCCATATTCTTTCCCTTCTACTAAACCTAACAAACCTTGGTTTAACTCTGCTTGTTCTCGTGCTATTCGCCGCAGGGATGCTGCCTTTAGGGATTACCGTCGTCTTCAAACTCCAGAAACTCATGCAACTTATATTTCATCCCGGAATCGTGCAAAATCTATTCTTCGAGATACTAAAAACTCTTTTCTCCGTAGAAAATTCAATAATCTTTCTGGCTCCTCTTTCTCTCGCCCTTTTTGGCATTTTGCAAAAAATGTCAACTCTAACTTTGCTTCTTCCTCTTTCCCTCCTCTAGTATCTTCTGACGGTTCAAAGCTTGCTCAAACTTTTGCCTTCTAATTCAACCTTAGACGATTCCGGAGCTGTTCCTACTCCTTCAACCCCCTCTAACTCATTTATGCCTAAAATTGTAATTTCTTCTAAAGATGTCATTTCTGCTCTCTCTGAGCTTAACACTAAGAAGGCGTACGGTCCTGATGGTATTCCTCCTGTGGTTCTCAAAACTTGTGCTTCCGAGCTTGCACCCTGCCTTGGTAAACTATTTCGTCTTATGTCTTTCTACTTCAACCTTCCCTTCTTGCTGGAAACGTGCGCTCATTCAGCCTGTGCCGAAGAAGAAGGGGACCCCTCTCAACCCTCTAACTATCGTCCAATTTCTTTAACCTCCGTTCTTTCTAAAGTTTTCGAATCTATCCTTTAACAGGAAGATTTGGAAACATCTCAATTCTTCTAATCTTATCTCTGATCGCCAGTATGGCTTTCGTAAGAAACGCTCTACTGGTGATCTTCTTTCCCTTCTCTCTGACTCTTGGTCCTCCGCTCTTCGGCATTTCGGTGAATCTTTTGCTGTGGCGCTGGACATATCGAAAGCTTTCGATAGAGTCTGGCACAAAGCTTTGATTTCCAAACTTCCCTCTTTCGGAATCTATCCTTCTCTCTGTGGCCTTCTCTAATGATTTCCTTTCGGTCTTATAGCAGCTGTTGTAGACGGCCACCGTTCATCCTTTAAATCTATTAATAGTGGTGTTCCTCAAGGATCTGTTCCTATCCCCAACACTTTTTCTACTTTTCATTAATGACCTTCTCTCTATTACTTCATCTCCTATCCACTCCTATGCTGATGACTCCACCCTTCATTACTCTTTTCAATTTGAAAGGCGCCCCTCCCAACAACAGTTACTAGACGCAAGGAAGGGTTGCCTTGGAGCAGCTGACCTCTGATCTATCTCGTATTTCAAATTGGGGCAGAGAAAACATGGTTGTTTTCAATGCCTCAAAAACTCAATTCCTCCATCTCTCCACTCGACACAATCTTCCACACAACTATGATATCTTCTTCGAAAACACTCAACTCAAACCTTCATCTGTTCTTAATATTCTCGGTGTTTCCTTTTCTCGTGATCTTTCTTGGAAAGATCACATTACCTCTCTTTCTAAACAAGCTTCTAAGAGGTTGGGTGTTCTGAGGCGCCTTCAGTATTTCTTCACTCCACCCCAGTTGCTTGCTCTGTATAGGGGTGTTGTTCGCCCCTGTATGGAGTATGCTTCGCACATCTATGTATTTGGTTCCACATACAGCTCTCCTAGAGAAGGTGGAGTCTAGGGCATTTCGTCTCATCAACTCTCCTGCTCTTACTAACTCTCTTCAATCTCTTTCTGCCCGTCGAATTGTTGCGTCACTCTCTATAACTATCGCTATTACAACGGACACTGCTCTTCTGAACTCTCTCGTCGCATACCTCCTCCACTGAGAAGGGCTCGTGCGACTCGACTTTCTACACAGTCTCATCCTTTCTCTGTCCAACTCTCTGACCCCAGACTTAACCGCTATGCTCAATCTTACATGTACTCTACTGGTAAAGTCTTGAACACACTCCCTTCTTCTATTTTTCCAACTTCCTATGACTTACACACTTTCAAACGCCGTGTATCAGGTCACGTCGGCCTTTAATTTGACCAGGCTTCCGTCTTTCCCCCTAACTCTGGTGGAATTTTAGTAGGCCTCTGGCCTTTGCCCACCAGAGGTGATAATATATATATATATATATATATATATATATATATATATATATATATATATATATATATATATATATATATATATATATATATATATATTATATATATATATATATATATATATATATATATATATATATATATATATATATATATATATATATATATATATATATATATATATATTATATATATATATATATATATATATATATATATATATATATATATGCTTTAATTGTATATGTCGGTGCGGTGCGGTGCGTGGTGCGCTGATTTCGGTGCGGTGCGGTGCGCTTAGTTTAGCTTTTGGTGCGGTGCGGTGCGGTGCACTGCATTTTGCTTCCGGTGCGGTGCGGTGTGGTGCGCAATGAACGCCAACTGGTGCGGTGCGGTGCATGACGACCTGGTGCGGTGTGGTGCGGTGCGGTGCGGAAAATTCCGGAGCTCGGCCAACCCTAGTTCCTATTAAGCTGGAAATAAATATTTATATAAAATGGAGATCATTTCAGGTTCAGCCAATCACAGTTCAATTAAGCCCCGCTGAATGTTTTTATTTTCTTTTTATTCAAAATAAAGCTTTTATGAAATGATCTCCATTTTATATAAATATTTATTTAAAGCCTAATAGGAACGAACTTCTGTTGACGACTGTACCTAGTCCTAGCCTCGGACCCGGGACTGGCAGATTCGACAGAGTCCAGTGAATATAATAATAATAAAATGACAATTTGTTGCCATTTTTTCTTGAAATTTTCAACAATTTTTTGTAGATTAATTACCTTTAAACTTAAGGTATATATAATATATATATATATATATATATATATATATATATTATATATATATATATATATATATATATATATATATATATATATATATATATATATATATATATATATATATATATATATATATATATATTATATATATGATTTTTTTTTTTTTTTTTTTTTTTTTTTAATTCACATTTTTACAAGACTATTACACTTTGGCTAAATAGTTTTTTTTTTTTTTTTTTTTTTTTTTTTTTTTTTTTTTTTTTTTTGAGATTTAGATGCACAACTCTTGTGGTTTGGGCTTTTCCCATATTGAGAGGTGGGGAGAAGACAAACATTCAGTGATCTTAATCTGAGCAGGTTGAATTAGAAACAACATATATTACTGATAAATCTAACCATTTCTTAATGTATAAATTTCTTGAAAACTCTTGACCAATTCTTTTCTTAATCATAAGTTCTCTTTCTAAATAAAATCAACAGCACAGTTATTGGTCACTGACAACAGGTTTTTTACGTACAAAGTAATATTCATGGAAGGTGTAAAATCTTAATGACAGAAAAAATAGTAAGTCACAACTAAACACAAGTTCTACAGATGAAAATAGACTAAAACTTTGAAGTGAAGTAGATTATATTCAGTTGGAAATACAAAAATGGAAGAGAATTTCACGGAACAATAGTGACTGGAAAGGAGAGTGCATCACAACAGACAAGCCTGGTGTTACAAACGTCAATTCATGAGAAAAAAATGCACCCCTCCTGCAGCAGGGGTCACAAATACAGTGGTATATGAATGGCCAATTTCCTTGACCTATTGAAGCTGTTGTACCTACAGAAAAGAGATAAAGTTCCAACATCGCATCGCAAAGTTAAATGGTCAAGTGAATGGGGAAAGAACAGAACAATTTATAAGTCGTTTGGCCTTACACACATGATATGAGAAGCTGGATACACACATGATATGAGAACAATACTCTATACAAGGAATCCGAATCTTTTGCATAGTTTGTGTAACCGAGAACAGGGGGAAAAATCTTGCCATAAAAACAGAACTACCAGCTTCTTTGTTGCCCCTCCCCTCCTAGCAACCGTTGTGACATGAAGTTTAAAAGACATTATTTTGTTTTTGTTAAGGCCGAGGATATTTATATTTATTTATATTTTTCAGACGGGAGAACCATCGAAAGAAATAAAAAAAAAAAAAAGTTAAGTATATATATATATGAGAGAATGATTTGCAGTTTTTTAAAGAGTTGATTTTCAAAAGGTTGAGACGAGCCCAAGAGTAAATTCTATACAGATCTGCAAGAACAGAATCAGAAAGATTAAGACTAGTCAAGTATAGAAGCTAAAGAAATTGCATATATGAAATGAGTACAAAAATAGACCGTCGAATTATCGGCATATATATAAATTTACAGAATTAGCTAAGCAGTTTAGAAGGTCGTTTATAAAAGTAGACGAGTATAAGTGATAAAACAGAACCCTAAGGAACGCCACTATAAACAGAAAAAGAAGAAATGGCCCCATTAACAACGGCCGATTTGGAGAAATTGGAAAATTAATTAGACAAAAGAAAAAATAAAAACAAAAACAGACAGCTCTTGAGGGACAGTTAGAGGGTTCAGATCGTTTATGCATTTTCTTCAGAATAGGTTGGACATATGCAGACTTTCAACACTAAGGGAAATTTATAACTTTAGATAAGGTCGAGACCAAGGCTAAATAACTTATAAACTATTTTTACTTGCGAACTCCAATGGCTCTATCTCTGCTAAGTGACTGTGACGGTCTTTTTTTTTTTTTTTTTTTTTTTATCTGTACTTCAATACCACGTGATCTAATCTCTTGCATTTCGCCTCCTGTGAAAAGTCCTCGCTGCACATGGGGTGCAGTAACTTATAACAAATTTTGTGTGGATATTGGCAACTCTATGGTAGATCGTTGTTGTACCTCCTCCTCTTAGCTACCTGTTCTATAATTTTCTCATCTTTTGCATTTCCAACCGTATCTAATCTCTTTTCACTTCAAAGCTTGTGTATCTTCTTACCTCAAAAGATTTGCATTAGATATGGGTATGTGCAAGTATTTTTTGTTTTATTATTATTATAATACTAACTCTATGAATAAGACCTTGCCTGTGAGTTGTAGCAAATCAACTTCATAAAAAATTAAAGGTAAAAGAGATTTATATCTAATTTTTCTATCTAATTCATTTATAAAATACATCATGATATATGATCGTTATTTCATTTTTTTAAAAGATATATATACGCCAAATACCACACACAGGCTGAATTCACAATTTCTTTTTGAGATAAAAAGTATGGAAATTTATTATTATTATTATTATTATTATTATTATTTGAAAAATGTTAATTATTATATTTTTAATCTAGAGGGAACTGTAAAAACTTGGACTTACTGTCCTAAAATGTGGATTCGACTTACTATTATATATATATATATATATATATATATATATATATATATATATATATATATATATATATATATATATAATATATATATATATATATATATATAAAATTCTTAATGAGTTTTTTAATTAATGTCAAATAATTAGTACAGCCTAATTTCCTTTTCATTATTTTCGAGTTAAAATAAAATTATAGAATAATTTAATAATAATAATAATAATACGAAAACAAGATACGATAATAAATAATAAAGCTAGTTACATTAATGGTTGATGGGGTTGTAGAGTATGATTCGGAGTTTTTTTGGAAATGAAAAATCTGCAAAAAAATAAATAAATAAATAAAAAAAATAAATAAATTAAAAACAAAACTTTAAATTTTGGGAACGTTTTGGTATTAATAATTATAATAATAATAATAATTATAATAATAATAATAATAATAATAATAATAATAATAATAATAATAATAATAATAAAGGTACAATTTTAATAGTTCCTCTTCTAATTTTTCAAAGATTAAAAGACCACTTTAATTACCTTTTTTAATTTCTATTATAACGTTATTGAATAATGGAAACATGTTTTACTAATATAGTTAGAAAATTTTATTATTTTACGGCAACAAAATATAGTGGTCATATTTTTTCAGTCATCGACCGAGAAAAAAGTGGAGAAATGCGTAGTATGCCAATTAAATAAGGAAGAGGTAATACCAAGCGGGGTTATTTCGGAAATTATTCGTTTTTTACCAGCATAAAAAAGCAGGAAAAAATTAAAAACAGATTTACCTATAAATGGAAAGCGATATGGTTAGAAGATTTGCATATGAGCAAACTAATGAACTTGAATAAAAAAAAATAAAAATAAAAAACTCCGAATCATTAAAGCAATGGCGATACAAAAATAAAGAATAATTATTGAGACTATATCAGAGAGAAATTTATACATAAAAAGTGCTTGGAAATGAAGACGATAATTTTATTTAAATTAAAGGATATATAATTTTTTTAAACAATAATCAACACCAAAGAGTGTTAATATTAATGAAAAGTACAGTATCAAAGTTCATGAACTAATAATTTGTAAAAATATTTATCACATAAATAAATTAATGTTCGTTATTATTTTTTTTTGGGTTCACTAACAAATAGGCCTATAACTACTTCTAACTTTACTCTTCAATCAAAATCAGTCAATTACTTATTGTTGCTTTAAAAATAAAGGCATATGTGGATATAAAATTTGAAAGATGGCTCTGTGACATATCGACCAGTCTACAAATCGCTAACAAAACGTCAACACCTAACAGGGCCAAAATGATGGTTGAAGAGGTAATGGACATACAAATTCCAAAACTTTTAACTATTACTCACAGTAACTTTGGGAGAAAAGAGTCAAAAAATCTATCATTTAAACTACGAAAGAAATAAGCACGTCCAATCTATTTTACCATTTGCCTATGTATGGAAAAAATATAAGGAAAATGAATGCCACACACTAAAATTACAATCATTTGCTACGATATTATATATATTATATATATATATATATATATATATATATATATATATATATATATATATATATATATATATATATATATATATATATATATATATATATATATATATATATATATATATATATATATATATATAAACTGATTTCAACAAAATTTTTGCACATAATTAAACTTTAACGACTTAAGTTTTTGTATTTAGCAATACAATACTTAAAAATTAACTTTTCAATGCCTTCTTTTTATCTTTACCCTCGAATAAGAAAATACTTCCACTGCGAATTTGTCAACTGATCAATTATGCTTAAATTTTTTACGCCTCTAAGTTGAAGAAATAAATCAAATTCCTCTGACCATACACACACACATACACACGTTGTTCAACCATATCATCGGATATAACGAACATGTCAAATATTTTCCCTTTTTTTATTACAGAATTATAAAACCTAATGCTTTTCTTTATATAATTACTTTTTCTATCAACTTTACTAAATATCTAATAAGAAATTATAAAGAAGATGATTTTATATGCTTTCATTTTAGAAATGGAACTCTAATAATGATTCTAATAATTATTTAAAGTAATAATTATTAAAAGTAATATTTAAACTATGTTAAAGTAAATTATAAAAATTCAAACTTTTAAGTTTTCTACTGATATGTCACCAACAAAAAAAAAAAAAAAAGGAAAATAAATAAATAAATGTATCTGGAAAATTTTCTGCACCAACAGGTGTACCTACTACGATTTTAAGGCAAAAATAAATTCAATGCAGTTGAAAAAAATTTGAAATCAAAATATGAAAACATGAAAATGGATATCAATAAATAGAAACCTAGGAAAAGATAAAGAAAAATTAGAAGGAATTTGGGGGAAAATATTGAAGCATGATTTTTGTGAAATTTGTTACTTTAAAAATTACAATCAACTGCCAAGTTGACAACCGAAAGTAATAAAAATAAATTAATCCACAATTAGAAATACTAAATTTGAATTTTAAGTATGTACACCCCATAATGCCTTAAGTAATGTGAGACATGATTTTTAAAACAGCATATAATGAGTGAAAATAAATTTCTCCAATGTAATACTGTGAAATAAATAAAAATTAAAATTTTTAACATGGCAAATATTAGCTTGAAATATTTAAATCGGGTAGACAAACTTCCCTTTATTTTCACTGTCAGTCACGTATAATATCAGCAATTAAGCGACTTCAAGGGTATTTAAACAAAGCAACAACAATTGTTACCCTATTTATTTTGTAAAATATTTGAGAAATATAACTAAGAATGGTGAACAGAAGAGGGCAACTTATTCATTCAAAGACATGCGCTTACAAAATCAAATTTAAGGTTGCAGAGAGAATATTAACTTGGAGTATATAGTATATATATATATATATATATATATATATATATATATATATATATATATATATATATATATATATATATATATATATATATATATATATATATATATATATATATATATATATATATATATATATATATATATATATATATATATATATATATATATATATATATATATATATATATATATATATAAATATAATATTATATATATATATATATATATATATATATATATATATATATATATATATATATATATATATATATATATATATATATATATATATATATATATATATATATATATATATATATATGGCTGTTCAATTAAAGCCATAGATTCGATGCTCTCAAGAAAAGTGGAATGTGGGAAGTGATTGCTATGTATGATGCATATTCTATGTATAGACAGGCAAAGCCTTTATATCCTGTAAGCAACTAGAGTACCATGAAGAATTCTGAAGGAACCTTGGAAACCACAACCACCATTCCAAGAATAGAAGTGAACATGTGAATGTGATTATGTGACAAACTGAACATAATTTATGAACAGTAGAAAGAGGGTATGATTTAGAATAAATTAATCAAAAGATTTAAAGATAGGGTAAATAATGACAGTGTACAGTGACTGGAATAAAAATAAAGTTACAGAGGATAATGGAAACAGAAATAAAGAAATCAAAGCTTTGTAACAAATTTTATCAAAATCTTTCTAGATATCTAAGGCATTATAAAAATATTAACCGATTTTCTTTTATTTTTTTTAAAGTTCATATTTCACTTAATCTGTTTTTAAGTTTACATCTCACAGGCATTGCTCTATTCGAGGAGAGAAACTTTTCTAAGTAGCATATACCTAAGATCGGAATCGAACCGGTGCTCTCAAGCACGTGCCGCAGTAGAAGGCAAAATGCTGAAAGGAAGAGAACCGTGGGGTGGAAAGGAAAAAAGCAGATCACTTGTCTTGATCATGTCCCATAAAGGTTATTCTGGTAATCTAAGATTAGAGAAAGTTTCTAAATCTTTTTTAGGAAAAATTCAAAAACTTCTAAAGAACACAAGTTAGATCAAAAAGATTATAAAACTCGTTAAAAGGTTCAGAAGAGTTTGCTATATTTGGTGCAGCTTGATTCAGAACATGCTTTTGGCAGGAAGGATAAGTAATTCACAGGCAGAAGTAAAACGGCTTATAATGAAGAATGTAAACTCAAACACAAAGTTTGAGAACAGCAAGAGAAATACTTTCAATATAGTACAATTTTTTAGTATTAAGCTCAGAGAAAAATAAAATCACATATTTAAGAGGAAGAGACAATATTAGGGATGAATGAGTTGGAAGGGTGAATTAAACAAAATGTCACATAAAATAATTAATGTAAAGCTATGAGTAAAAAGTCTGAGTGATATATATATATATATATATATATATATATATATATATATATATATATATATATATATATATATATATATATATATATATATATATATATATATATATATATATATATATATATATATATATAAACGATAATGTTATATTAAGCATACTTACTCCTTTGCCATTTGCAGTTGTGCTCTGAGGAATTGTTACATAAACTGTATGAGAGGGACTGTGTGTTCCTCCAGCCATGGTTGCTCCTAAGGAAAGGGTATCGTTGGTCCCCCTACTCCCACCGGAATTATCATTCCTCTCAACATCCATCGAAGGTTGTGGTACACCTTTTCACGGTCCCTGTTAAAAAAAAACAAAATATAGCTGCAACATTTAAACATTAAAATGTTTAAGTTTGCTTTCATTCTTTTGGCAGTTATAAAATTTCGCCTTAATTAAAGAAAAATGGTGCTCTATCAACTATGCAAAAGTAATATGATTAATATATGAATTTAGAGTCAAAGTCATCAAATATTTTGTATGTTTTCATTCAATTTAGTTGTACAATTTATAACAGGGGTTCTCAATCCTTTGAGGTCCATGTCCCCCTTTTACACTATTGTATGAGTTGAGGACCCCCTCATACTTGCTATATATATATATATATATATATATATATATATATATATATATATATATATATATATATATATATATATATATATATATATATATATATATATATATATATATATATATATATATATATATATATATATATATATATATATATATATATATATATATATATATATATATATATATATATATATATATATATATATATATATATATATATATATATATATTACTCTCACATCCTTCCCCACAATCGTTGGGAGGTGTCTACCGCAGGCCACATTCATTCTCCAACACTCATACCCTCACCCACCAATCTTTTCAACTCACTCCTATCCTCCGTGAATCGCATACCCTCCTCCCGGCTCATCCCACTGTCCCTCAACAACTCCTTGACCAAACTCATCTAACTTCCCCTCGATTTCCCATACCTCTCATACCCTACACTGCCAGTTTCTCCTCATTCATCCTACAAATATACCCAAACTACCTCAGCATTCTCTGTTCAGCTCTCCCAACCGTACTCCATCTCCATTCACACATCTTTCTTATTATAACATTCCTAACTCTGTAATTTCAAATTAATTAATTTCATTAACAACAGATTCACATCCCACACCACCTGCTGCTCCCTCATTCTCACTTTCTACCACCCTTTCAATCATTCTCACCACTTTGTCAATAAATAACTCAATCATTCTCGGAAACATTACACAACCCTGCCTCAATTCATTATTTACATTAAAAAAAAAAAATCTCCATTCTATTTAATCTCACACACACTTTACTATTCATTTAAAATACTCACTACACTCCAGTACCTTCTCCTCAAATTCATACTCTCAAAACCTTCAACAGTTTACTCCTATCCGCCTTATCATCAGCTTTTTCCAGATCCATAAAACACAAGCACATCCTTCCCTTCATCTATACTTTTCTCCTCATTCATTCTTAAAGAGAAAACCTGATCCATACACCCCTTTCCTTCTCTAAAATCTCCCTGTTCCTCTCCTATCAAATCCTATCCTTCCTGATAAAATTCTACCACTCACTTTTCACACTACGCTAGCAAACTTATTCCCCTATAACTACCACACTCAAATTTATCACCCTTTCCTTTAAAAAAAGGGACCACACATCTTGCCAATCTTGAGGTACCTTTCCCATTACCCAACATAAATTAAACATTCTTGCCAACCATTCTACCACAATCTCCCCTCCTTCCTTCAACATCTCTCCACTAATTCCATCCAAACCCGCCGATTTGACCCTTTTCACTTTCCTCAATGCTTTACATATTTCTTCTCCTGAAATTCCCCCTTCCTTCTCCACCATCTTAGCCTCCATATTCACCTCCCTCACATTCAGCAGCCTACTATAGTACTCCATCCATCTTGCCCTAACCTCATTTCTCCATCAATTCCTTTTATCCTCCCTCCCCTTACCTTGCTTATTTTTTACTTTATTCACCTCCTTCCAAAAGATCTTACTCCTTTCTCTAAATCCCTCCACTATCTTATTATCTTATTTTTCACCTGCTCTTTATTTCGCCCTCCTTACCTCCCCTTTGGCTATCCTCTTTTTTTTCTAATAAGCCTCCCATTCATCTACCCTTTTTATACCAAGATATTTTTCAAAACCCCAGACTTCCTCACGCAATTTTCGTTACCACCAAATAATGGTCTGAAATCCCTCTAGCAGCCCTCCTAAACACATTCACATCTAGTAATCTGTCTCTTATCTTGTCACTATTTCCCCACTAATCCATGTCAGCTTGTGCTTCAACTTTTTATCATACCATGTATTAATCTATTCGCCATGCATACTTCTACTAATTTCTCCCAATTTATATATCCCCACCCCTCCTTCCCTGTCCACACCAACCATCGCATTATTTTTAAATCCCTAAATAAGCATACATTTACACCAACCTCAAAAACACTTAAGAAGTCATTTAAGTTCTCCCATAACACTTCTATCACAGATTCCTTTCTGTTAAGCATCAACTTCGTCCATATTATTCTTGACGATATTCTTTCAAACTTTCTCATACATTCCCAGCATCTTTCACTCAACACTGTCGCCAAACTTTCCCTAGCTCTCACTCTTTCTCTACAACATCTGAATATACCCCTTTAAAATCACCAAAATCGACCTTTCCCTTCTCCTTCGCCTTTGTTTCCAACAAATCCAACTTCTTAACTTTGTACATCTCTCCAATTTCCACTTGCTTTTATATACTGCATATATATATATATATATATATATATATATATATATATATATATATATATATATATATATATATATATATATATATATATATATAATATATATATATATATATATATATATATATATATATATATATTTACAGTTTAAATTATTACAGTAAAATGGGCTTGTTTTATAGTGTTACTCCAAATATGCTTGCTTTGTTTTTTTTCCATAATTTAGCACGCCTCCCCAGGGTGGCAAGTCTCGCAGATTAAGAACCCCTGATTAAAAAGAACCCTAACAAACATTAGAATTACTTTAAGGATATAAAGTCTGTTAGCTCATGTACATTTGAAGCAGATATTCCAGATAAAGATAAAAAGTATAAAGAGTACTTAAATCAAACCTGTGAACTAGAAATCATTTTGTATATCTAGCCTAAGCTCGTATAGTTTCAAACCCAATATTTAATTACATTACATAAAAATATCCAGTACAAAGTAAAGAACACAAAATACAATCCTTCATCATAAAGACCATAATGTTTCAATTGAAATTAATTCGGTACCTACCCCATTCTTATGCAGATTAAAAATTGCACATTATGAAATCTACCTCTGGATTCTTTGTTATAACCTATAAATTATTTTTTTTTTAATATTAATAATTAAAAAAAGAAGGAGAAAGGTTGGTGAAAGGATAATTTCTACAAAATTAAAGTCTATATGTATCACTGAAGGCATGTCTCCGACCGACGCAGAAAAGATAAAAAGGAACATTCCAGTCTGTAAATAAAATAATATTTATTCATAAACTTCATTACTCACGGACTACAAATCAGAGTTGTTTGATGCCCAACACGTTATATATATATATATATATATATATATATATATATATATATATATATATATATATATATATATATATATATATATATATATATATATATATATATATATATATATATATATATATATATATATATATATATATATATATATATATATATATATATATATATATATATATATATATATATATATATATATATATATATATATATATATATATATCCTACTCAATATTCAATCTTTATAATGTCAGAATTTACATTCGAGTGCTATGAATAAAGAAAACCTCAAGGTTCAAAACTAAGGTGAAACGTCAAAGAAAAATGTAACCTCCTGAAGACAAAAAGAATAACAGATAAAACCGATCGTTAAAAAAAAAAGAATGAGTAAATTATTTTGGTAAAGCAAAGTTGGGTCTGCTGAACATTTTCAAGAGATTTACATAAAATATTTATGAGATCTCAGGAAGAAACGTCCTAGAAAGAATGATTCTCCTCCTCGAATAGTATAAAGCCCGAAAAAAAACAAATTTCGTAAAAAAAAAAAAAAAAAAGATATAAACGCAGAGAGACAACAACTGCTATTACACGGACACAAGAGCCTAGTCATTACGAAATATTTATTGCAAATATTTATATATGAATAGGGGATGACTCATAAAATGCTTCCGTGAGACAGAAGAATCGTGATGGTATGAGATAGAGATTTAATGAGACTATTACAGATGAGCAGTTTAATTTTTTCTGCATTTTTTATTTCTTTGATGGGGGGGTGGGGGGGTGGATAAAGTGAAGGGGCGGTTATCGGCGTATAAATGAAAACGCGTGTAGTGAACTCGCGTATAAGGAGTGGGGCTACTGAAAATGCAAAATCAATAACCAGAAAAAAATTAAAAGAAATTATTAAGGTTTTCGGTGCTTCCTTCTCATTCTTAATAAAATTTTTAAAAGAAATAAAAAACCGAAAACGTTACAGGTATCGAAATCTGTACATTCGTTCTAAGTCCGATGGATAAATAAAAAGGTTTATATATATATATATATATATATATTATATATATATATATATATATATATATATATATATATATTATATATATATATATATATATATATATATATATATATATATATATATTTATTTTATTTATTTATTTTATTTTACCCTTCACCCTTCCCACTCACGTGGGGTGGTGCCCGTCACAGTTCGCTTACACCCACACATCTACACTCTATCTCCCCTCCCCCCTCACCACTGTCCTCCATCTCACTCTGTCCTCCGCAACTCTCCTACCTTCGTCCACATTCAAACCCCTCCCCCCCAATATCTCCCTCACCCCATCCATCCACCTCATCCTCGGCCTTCCCCTCCCCCTTCCTCCCTCTACCTCGGATCTCATGACTCTACCCACCATCCTATTCTCATCCATTCTGCATATATGTCCAAACCATCTTAATACACCCTCTTCCGCTCTGCCCACTATTCCCTTCTTCCATCCGCACATCTCTCTTATTCTTTCATTCCTGATTCTATCTACCCTCCTTAACCCACATATAGCCCTCAGTCCTTTCATTTCAAAAACTTCTAATCTTTTCCTAATTTGAGCATTCATCACCCATGTTTCACACCCATACATTGCAGATGGCAGACACATACTCTCAAACATTCTTACCTTTATTTCCTTTGATATTCTCCCCTTCTTCCATACTTCCCTCAGTCCCCCCATCACTTTCATTCCTTCCATCACTCTATTCTTTATTTCCCCATCCATTCCCCCTTTCCCCTCCACAAGCATTCCCAGATATTTAAACTCTTCCACCTCCTCAAATTTCTCTCCCCCCACCTCAACACCCTCCCATTCCTCCCCTCTTATTGCCTCATCCCCGCCCCCAATCCTCATCACTTTACTCTTTGCCGAGTTTACCCTTAATCCCTTTGACGCACACTCCCTCACAAACTCTTTCACCAACATCCTCAACTTCTCCCCAGATTCTGCCACTAACACCGCATCATCCGCAAACAACAAGACATTTACCTCCCATTCCCCCTCTCCACTTCTCAACCTAATACCCTTCCCTTCCCTCTCCATCCCCCTAACAACACCATCCATTAACACATTAAAGAGCCACGGAGACATAACACACCCCTGCCTCAATCCAACTCCAACGTTAAACCAATCAGACAGTTCCCTCCTCACCCTCACCCTCGCTCTACAGTTCTCATAAAATGATTTAATTCCATTCAATAATCTACCTCTCACTCCCCCCTCCCTTAGAACCTCAAACAATTTCCTCCTACAAACTCTATCATACGCCTTTTCCAAATCCATGAAACATACATACCCCACTCTATCTTTCTCACGCAATTTCTCACCAATCATTCTCAATGTAAACACCTGATCCACACATCCCCTACCTTCTCTAAAACCTCCCTGTTCCTCCCCCACTCTCTCTCTTGTCAATTCTTTCACTTTCGCTACCAAAACTTTCCCATAAATTTTTCCTACTACACTCAGCAAGCTTATCCCCCTATAATTCTTACACGCCATCTTATCCCCTTCCCTTTATATATTGGCACTACACAAGCATCCTGCCACTCCTGAGGCACTTTTCCCTCTCCCCAACACACATTAAACATTCTTACCAACCAGTCAACTACCACTCCCCCTCCCACCCTTATCATCTCCCCATATATACCATCCATTCCTGCTGACTTTCCCTTCTTCACCTTTCCCACAGCTACTCTCACTTCCTCTCTACTAATACTACCATCTTCTTCTAACAACATCCCCTCATTATTCTCCACTACTTCCTCGCCTCCCACCCCATTCAACAAATCACTAAAGTGTCTCCTCCATCTCTCCCCCACCTCCCTCTCTCCTTGCACCACATCACCATCCTCCCCCCTCACTCCCCCTACCCCCTCCTCTCTCCCTCTCTTCGCTTTATTTACCTCCTTCCAAAACATCTTACTCCTTTCCTTAAAATTCTCTGCCAACTTTCTACACCACTCCTCTCCCACTCTCCTTTTCGCTCTCTTCACCTCCCTCTTCACCTCCCTACACCTCTCCCTATACTCTTCCCAATCCCTACCCTCCCTCGTACTCAAATACTTGCAGTAAGCCTCCTTTTTCCTTTTAATCATATTCTCTATCTCTTCATTCCACCACTCACTCCCCTTTCTTCTACCATTACCTATTTTTTTCACCCCACACACTCTCCTCGCAACCTCCACCAACGCTCCCTTCAGTTTACTCCACTCCTCTTCCACCCCTTCCACCTCACTCCCTGCAACCTCCTCCCATTTCTCTCTTATCCCTCTTGTGTATTCACTTCTCTTTTCCTCATCTTCTAACCTCTCCACTCGTACTATCTCCACCGCCCTCCCCCTCCCTCCCACTTTCTCCCAACCTCCTTTAACTTTTATTTTCGCCATAACCAAATAATGGTCCGAAATACCCATCGCAGCTCCCCTCAGCACATTAACATCCAACAACCTACTCCTCCATTCCCAGCTCACACACACAAAATCCAACAATCCCCTTTTCCCATTCACACCACTCACCCAGGTATATTTATGATTTTCTTTCTTTTCAAACCACGTATTCCCAATCATAAGACCCCTTGCAGCACACATTCCAACCATTTCAATTCCGTTTTCATTTTCCCCATCCACTCCAAAAGGTCCTATTACCCTATTCACTCTTCTTACCCCCACCCTTGCATTCAAATCCCCCAACAGACAAACATGATCCCTACCATCAAAACTTCCCACACACTCACTCAGACTCTCCCAAAATCTCTCTCTCTCCCTTTCATTTGCTCCTACCACTGGTGCATACGCACAAATAAAAACCCAATACTCCCTTCTTAACTTTAATCTTACCCAAACTATTCTGGCCCCCATTCTACCTCTCCCTTTTACACAACTCCACCACTCATCTCTCATAACAATTGCTACACCCTCCCTTGCTCTCACCCTCTCATTCACTCCAGCGTACATCCCTTTATATTTCCCAAATGCCAAATCCCCCTCCCCTTTCAGTTTCGTTTCAGTTAATGCTAAAATATCCAACCTCCTTTCCTCCATCACAACCCCCACTTCTTCCCTTTTCTCTTCTTTGTTCACCCCCCTTACATTTAGAGTCCCCACTTTTAATACCTTCTGAACCCCCATTCCTTCCAGACATCTTCACTATTTATATTCAATCACTCCCGAACTGTGACGTTTCACGGTGGGACCCACTACCTAAGGATACCACCAGTTCCTTGAGGCCACCACCCCTAAGCTAATTAAACCACCCCAAACTCACACCCCAACTCACACTCCCAATATATTTAAAAAAAATATTTAAAAATTACAATTATCAGAGTAAAAGGAAAAAATTTATAAAACTATTTATATTTACAAGAAAAAAAAAAAAAAAAATTTAAAAATATCGACTAAAACTTATCTTAACTTCCGTTGGATAAAAATTGCTAGAAGTTTAAATTTAACCATACCACTTCAGTAGATCGCAATTAAATAAAAACACAGCACTACAATAAAACACTAAAACCAGCAAGAGATATTTACAACTTTAAAATGAATAACAAAAATTTAGACACATCACAAGAAAAACAAAACTAACAGGACCCCATACAGAACACTTGCACTCACCACAAACTCAAACTACAAACTATAAATTATATATATATATATATATATATATATATATATATATATATATATATATATATATATATATATATATATATATATATATATATATATATATATATAATGGTCATATCGTAAAATCGAAAAAGTCAAACGGAGAGTAGTCAAAATAGTTTAACGAAGGTCATTACTAAATGTCAATAAAGTCTACCTTTACATGAACAATGTGTACTTGCGTAATTTGTAATTTTATAAACTACAGTACCAAAAGTCATTCCAAGGCAGGGCTACCAAGTCGGTAAATCGGGATTACGAACCCCTTTACTTTCACAAATTTTTTTTTTTTTTTTTTTTTTTTTTTTTTTGTTTCAAAGCTCTGCTGCCTTTCGCCAATATATATATATATATATATATATATATATATATATATATATATATATATATATATATATATATATATATATATATATATATATATATATATATATATATATATATATATATATATATATATATATATATATATAAATTATTATTATTATTCCACAGTCTTCCAAAAATTTCAATGAACATTTTGCAACAGAGTGAGTTCTAAATTTTTAGGAATTAGTTCATTATTCTTCACATTGCACAACAATTGGAATATTTGTTCTCGGTATAAAATATACGAGTACAATTTATTACTTTACTCACAACTTCGCTTTGTCTAATTAGCCGTTTTATTAGGCCAAATCACACTTTTACGATTAATTAATTACACAAAATCATATATATATATATATATATATATATATATATATATATATATATATATATATATATATATATATATATATATATATATATATATATATATATATATATATATGTGTGTGTGTGTGTGTGTGAAACGATCAAATTATCCTTCGGGATGTAGGAAGTTCGTTCCTAATTTTAATGTGCGTATGTGTGTGTGTATGCTTGGCATGTACAACAATTAAATGATTTACGTCACAATGCGCGGCTTACGTCATCATCGAAGCCTGTTGCTCTCCAATGACGTCAGCTTTAATAATAATAATAATAATAATAATAATAATAATAATAATAATAATAATAATAATAATAATAATAATAATAATAATAATAATAATAATAATAATAATAATAATAATAATAATAATAATAATAATAATAATAATAATAATAATAATAAATAAATAAATAAATAAGTTGCTTTTTTACATTAAAATCAAATTAAAGACCCCATGAGGAGGTGATTTTTTAAAAAATATTCCTACAAAATCATTTAGATAATTACCATATTCAAATCGATTATGGATATATAAAATTAATAATTAATTTAACTTATTAGTCTTTTGGCCTCGTAAAGAACAATTCCCAAACTGGTCAATGGAACATTTACGTCATCCTTTTAACTTTTCATGGGAAATTTTTTCCCACCCCTTTTCCCTATCCCCTCAGTTAAATAACAATTGTTTTACCCCGTCTTCTTACCCTGTGACCCTCGACTGAACTATGATTATACAGTATCTCTATCAAACATTTACATTTTCTCTTATTACGCAAACACACACACATTCCTCACTTACTCGGTCTCTTTCAAGTAGGACCTCAACCATTCTTTACAAAACTTTCCAACACTCAATTTCTTCTTTTAACTTGCATAATTTTCATTATTTGAAACCAATCAAACTTATCATCTTATTACCTTTTATTTACTACTACCCCTACTAATAATAATAAATGACTCTATAGTCATTACAAAAGAATTCAAATGAGCCATGAGATAAGACTTTTATTACCATTTGAATGGATAAGGGAGATTAAAAAGTGAAATTACTATTCATAATTTCTTTTCCATCTTTAAGGGACCGTTCAAGCGTGTCTACGTTCATTTAAATATTCAACCAATATTTGGAGGTTCTACATATGTAAGACTAGATGCTAAATATAATAAACAATAATGATGTGGGATCCAAAGTTGCGGAAAATTCAGATGATTATGATGTCAGATGGTAAAACACAATATAACAGTTGTAAAAGAGAAAAGGAACTGAAGTATCAAAAACTGAACCAAGAGGTGAGAAGGAGGTGAGATATGAAATTGTTTTGATCCCAATTGTAGTAGTAATAAAAAAAAAAAACTAAATAAACATTCAAAAAGACTGGCAGTTATAAAATGGAGTACAGCAATATTAAAACTAGTAACAGGATATGGATGAAGGAACAGAGAGGGTGGAGAGAAGATAAAAAGAATATATATATATATATATATATATATATATATATATATATATATATATATATATATATATATATATATATATATATATATATATATATATATATATATATATATATATATATATATATATATATATATTAAAATGTATAATAAGAGAGAGAGAGAGATAAGTGTCCTTCCTAAATAGGTCAAATATATTGTAAATATTCAATGCTTAAAATGGCAATAGTAGGATTACAAATTTGATGTACCTTACGAGTTAAAACCAATAGTTCTTTGACAATATATATCATCATTAGTTCATGATAATAGTCAAAGGAAGATAATTATTTCAAACTAGAAATCAAATACTTGAAAGAATATGAAGAGTGAGTTTGGAATAAGTTAAAGAAAAAAAAACACCTGGTTCAAATTTATATGAACAAAGAAATGAAAGTGGAAGTTCAGAAAGTTATTGAGATGAAGTAATGAAAGAATACTTATGAGTTATGACTAAACAGTAAACTACACTGGAAAACCAAGTTAGTCAAAGGAAAGTCTAAGATAAGCACTTGTGTGTAAAGAAAAACTTGCTTTTATTTCGTCATGCAAAAATCTTCATATTAAACACATTTTAGACAAAGCATAAGCTCAGGATTATTGGTCTAAAACTTCAGCCTATATCTTTCTCTTGATTGAATATCAAATTCATGCAGATTTAAAACATATCATAGTGCAAGTAATTTGATAAAAGGTAAAAAAAAAATAAATAAATAAATAAAAAATATCCAAGATAGTGATTACAAGGAAAATAATAGTGGCTATAGAAACCCAGCCAATAAAACCCATCTATCCCCCATCCAGTTCCAAAAAGACTGATAAAGTTGTCAAAACCTAGGACTTATTTAGCTTACAATTGCAGCTAAATAGCACAATAATGCTTGAAAACGTTTGCAAAAGTTAAATAAAGATGAGAATATAAAGGGATATATATACAGTATTAAATTGATGAAGATGATAATGGGATGGTTAAAATGATTACCAAAAAAGAAATTTTATCTTGGTATAGAATAATTTAAGTTAGGACAAAATACATCAGAATTATAATAAACATTAAATACTACATTACTTGGAAATCTAATAGGACTTGGATATGATATTTCTAACGGTTAGATGACATATCTAATTGAAGCAGTTGTTTCATAAGAAAGAAAAGCAAGAAAGTTTAATACATTGAGGTCTTCCTTTTTCTATGAAGCTCTCTGTAATAGTCTAAATTAATCTGACTATTTTTGGCATTGACCTTTTCTAAATATAACTAACATTCTGTTAAGGCAAATCCTTTGTTTTCTCAATAATCTGAGCATTATTATCAGACTTAAGTTCCTGTTCCATAAAGAAACAGCACTTTGTACTACACTTTCCAAATCTTCAATTGCTAAGAGGTTGCACACATGATGCAGAGAGCTCTGCAACATGTTACCCACTACTTTCAAATTCAGTTACCAAATTATGGCAACTACATTCTCTTTGACTTAAGTCAATTGAGCCTCAGAGTATTCAAAGTCATCCTCTTTAAAAAAATATGAGTTTCCTTCAACCACATTTCAAAGAAAAATGTGAGCATTTTTTGGCTGGTTCAAATGGACTCATACATTAATGGACAAAAGCAGTGTAAGTGAAGTAGTGGTTGTAATTGAAATTAAAAGTGCATAAGGCAAGATATTGCTTCTTTAAAAAAATGAATAAGAAATATGTCCCATTTTGAAGTTATATTAAAAGAATTTAGAATCGTCAGTAGGGAATACATTTCACTGTTTAGCAACTGTAGACAGAATACTGAAAAAAATTTGCAAGACTCCAAACAGGAATTAAAATGTTAAAATATGACCAAACAAAATATCAGCCTTTCAGTGAAAATATCTAGAGGTAATATAAAGAATCACTGTCAGTGTTTGGACACACAAGTCTTCATTAAGAGGGATAATAAAATTGTGTTCACCCAAGTGGAATGAATTTGTAAGTATTATTTAAAGTAGAGTAAATTAGTAGTATTGTAATGAACAATCACAATATTAGAAGCCACTGACTCAAAAGTGGGGATGTAGGGATTTATTATATTTTTCATGCATTGGATATCATACATGAAATGAACTGAATAAAAGTATAAGAGACTAACTCGCAACAACTTTTTAGTTTGAGACATTTTCTGTGAAGGCGTGACAATTTTGGAAAATCATATTGGAACAGGTATGCAATGAGAATTCTAGCCTAACCTAATAATTTATAAATCTAGGGAGTATAGTAATTCTGTATCAGGTTGGAAAGCCCTATTTTCCAAGTCTTTTTCAGAAAAATAAGATTTGAATTCTTTGTACAATAAATGTCTCATATTTATAACAGGTAGTTTAAAAGAAAATGAAAATAAAACATGTCAACTGGAATGTAGAATACATAGCCTACACCAATCTTATTGAATAGCAAAGTAATTCCAAGTTTTTTTTACATACATAAAAAAATTTAAAAAAATACATGAAAAAAAAAATCAATCTATAATCATCAAATGTAAAGCCACATGAGAATAAAAAGTGTATTGAATACTTCTAATCCATTTTGTTCAACAATTGGGATTTTAGCAAATAATTATTTGATTGTGTAAATATGAAGGTAGCTTATATATTAATTCTTTAGGGAACAAATTTCAATTTTACTTTATAATACTGAGTATTCTTTAAGGGCAATATTAATATTTGGAAATAAAAGATTATATTATAACAAATAATTTTTCCTAAAATTACATGTGGCCAAGGTGTATTTTCTCAACCACCTTCAATTTTAATAAAATTTTTATCAAACACCTACAGGTTAGAAATATAACCCTGCAAACTGAAGAAAAAAATTGTTTCTGCATCACAATTTAATTTAAAGTACTAGAATTTTGGCTGTCTGTTTATGGTTTCATATATTAAAATTTTTAAAAGCAATATACTGAAGATACTACAAGGTGTACAACTCAACCCCAGATATGCGTTTATAGTTATAGATATCAAATTAGTGGTAATAAGGTAATAAAATTTGCCACAAACAAACCTTATTGTATGAGTATCATGCTGATATCACCACAGTTTTGGAAGTCATCTCCATTAGCATCAAGGTATGCCTATGCATGCTTTTCTCTGTTACAGAAGGTTGTCACCAACAAGTCACAGTGTCAATTGCTTGCTGAATGTCTTTCAGTTGTATGAGAGAACATGGCTTGTTGTGATACACTTTCCCTTTCAGCATTCCCAATAGGAAGAAATCCTGAGGGGTAAAGTCAGGCAACATTGGTGCCCAAAGTCTTTTGGAAATGACCCAATCTTCAGAGAAGTGGTCAATTTCATACACGAATGACTGTCATGCAACCTCTCATTATACATCGTTTCTCACACACCAAGGTTTGTTCATAGCAAAATTTATTAACATTATGACAAGTACTTTGATATCTGTAAGCACATATCTGATTTCAAGTATTATACTATATAATAAAATTATATCTTTTCAGGTTTGAATAAATAATAATGAATTTTATTCTTTTTATTCTTCCTTATTACAAAACTGTTAAAATCTATTTTAAAAAAAAATAAAATAAAAAATAAAAACTTTTAAAATACTTTTTCAGACTGCTGATCAATTGATTTGACTACATGCAATGAAAAAGACTGATATTGAACAAAGACATACTTTACACTTTATGAGAAAAAAAATTTGCTGAGAAAAATCAATACAACAATCAACATTATCTTCATACGATGAAGATTAAATATATCTTTCGGAAAATCTGAAAATAAGTCAAACTGGCTAATGGTTGTCTCCTTTGAAATTTCAATGAATACATGCAAGAGATAATAAAGCTTTTCCAATTTGAAAAATAAGTAGGTTAAGTTATAAACACTATTGCTGATATAAGTTGAGAGATCTTCATCCCAATGAGTTGTCATTATCTGGTACAAGAACTGAATCCCCCCAAAAAAACAATGCTAGCTAACCTTAGTATAACAATTATCTAACCATACAACAGTAGCTAACTAAAGTACCTCTATATATATATATATATATATATATATATATATATATATATATATATATATATATATATATATATATATATATATATATATATATATATATATATATATATATATATATATATATATATATATATATATATATATATATATATATATATATATATATATATAATATATATATATATATATATATATATATATATATATATATATATATATATATACTCCCATTAGGAGTCCCCAATTTGTAACGGAGTTAACTTCCACAAATTGTTTAAGGGAGCATTCATCAGTATCCGATCGTTCACAACTCCGAAAATGGGTTGATGTTCCCCGATATCTCTTAAGAAATCCTTATTTCCGCCAACACCAACAGAATCAACAACAACTACTAAACCAACAGAATCAACATGTACAACAACAGAATCAATATCATCAACTAGAGAATGCGGAAATCAACGAAGAACAGGGGGAGATATTGGATGAAAAGTCATTGCCGGACACGGAGCTGAATCCAACGGTTTTACCGAAGGACGACAGCGATGAGGACGACGATGATTTTTCCTATCAATTAGCCGAAGAGGATCATCACCTGTTGGAGGAGTTGAGGAGACGGCAGATGAAAGCTCAGGAAGAGATTTTTAAATTGATCAACGCCGATTATTCGACTTTCTTGTCTGACTCATATAAAGTTTTACAAGAATCATTTGACTTAACGATGGAAATAAATGCAGATTATCGGGTAAACTCCGGATCAGACAGATCAGCCGAAATATCTAACGTAAACGACATTAATATCTCAAGATTTACCCAAACGGACCTAACGATACCTCCAGAAGAAGAGGAGGAAGAAGAGGATCTGTTCAACATAACAATTAACGAATCATTTGAAGGATTTTGTCCGTTAGATTATTCGGTAGAACAGGATTCATTCGAAGGATTTGTTCCTAAGGCTCTTTCCACCATAATGGAAGAACCTGACAATTATTATCAACTGGATTTCAGCGATGAGTTCGGTGGTAATTTGGCTGAATCGTTTGAAGGATTTGATCCGGAGGGGTTTTTCATTGAAGAGGAAGATTATATGGAAATACAACTACCTGTGGAATCATCGTCAAGGGATGAAGAGCAACAGATGAACATCACCGGTTTAACGAGGATGGATTCGCCTGAGGAAGAGCCTTCTCCACGACGATTACGATCTCAAGGAGACGCCCCACAACATAGTCACATCATGGATCACCCATTGGAATATCGTCAACGCAAAGAAAAAGATAAGTGCGAGTGAATGATAAATTAAAAGTGGTGATAAAAATAAAAGGGATGTGAAAATTGTGATAAGAGTGAAAATAAAAAGAAATAAATTAAATAAAAATGATATATAAAGTAGTGTATTTCTAGTTAATAAAATAATTATTAGATCTATACTAACTTAATACTAAAATTACTACTGTAATTGTTTAAATTAATAAACTTTATATATTTTAGTTTGTTAAATATAATATTAGGTATATACTACCCTAATTGTACTAAAATACTACTATAGATGTTATTTAGATTAAAAAAATTTTCTACCTTTTTTCTAAGTAATATAATATTAATAGTAGTAAAAATAATAACTAATAGAAAATATTAATTAACTAAAAACAAAACTAATAAATGAAATATTATGCATATAATGAAATACTGCTTATATTATTGTAAAAATTTTATATGTTCTATAAGAATATAATGTTTTTCAGTTTGAGAGTAGACAAGATGCAGGGACTGTTGTTCTTAGGCACCTCAGAGGTAGGGGTGTTGGAAAGAATAAAGGAACAGCTAAAGCAGATAAAAGAGACCAACATTTTTGTTTCGTGCAACTCAGGCGCGAACTTGTTACTCTTAGGGCAGCATCTCACCCATTTTCTTACATCCAATGTCATCACATGGAAATTGTAATTCGGAGACAAGGGTTTAAATCTCTTAAGCGTTCGTAGATTCCATGGCCATGGACGAACAACCTTTAACTTCCTCCGAATCATCATAATCACATGACGGAGTGAAAAATGATAATAATAACTGTTCGTCTCTGGATTGTTCTTTACTTAGGTTTAGAGGGGTGAGATGTATTTTGGTTGTTAGGGAACTTTCAGTCATTCTTCAATAAAACACTCCAATCTTCTTCATGATCAACTTTTTCCTTGGCACGACATCATCTTCACACTACCACTTGCCATCTATAAAGTTGGTCATTCTAAATAACCGAGACCAACTTTGGTAAGGGGGTGTGAGAATGTGCCATTCTAACGTTCTTATTCTTTTCTTCCCAATAGTTATTGGTGAAGAAAGAAACTGATGATCGACCACGAAAATAAGAAGAGGGATTATTATTGACAGATAATTATTTTGCAGATAATTATTTTTCATTTTTGTAGCTTGTTTTTCTAATTTTTATTTTCTTCACTAGGTAACTATCTTTATAACTTAATTAAAATTTAACATAAAATTAACTCTACTTTGAATATAAAAATAACTATCACAAATTAAGTTGAAAATAAAACTACAAGAATTAATACCTTTACGAACTCTCAACTATAAAGATTTAATTCAAGTATTGGAGCCAACCACTCTGGCCAATACGTGAGTTAATGCAATTATTTGTCTTAAAAGTTTTAATTGATAAATTTATCAAAATATCTTATAAATTTTTCTGATTTTTAGTTTCAACTTTGGAGTTTATTTTCAACTCTGGACTACTAAAATCATCAGTCAACTTCCTAGTCCTCCTTCTTTTATTGAATTGACGACGGTTGTTTTCTTAATTGATAGTCATTAAGAAACCTACATACCCGTCAGTTCTCTACAACCTAACACCCTTTTTCTGCATTGCTCTTCGTCAACAGACCTTTCTTTATTGTTCTGCTCGAACTCTGATAACAGCATTATTTCTTGTTCATATTCCTTAGCCATCTTTCAACAATTAAACGATTTTGTTTTTTTTTGTTTTTCAATGACCTTGTCTTTGAATTTTTATAAAATCTGCCAAAGCTGTTCCTTTTATTGATCCGCACTGCCCTAGCAGAGGTCCTGAGGGCTTCTGTTCGTAAAAAAAATTCAGATTGCACCTTCAACTTCTTCAACTTCAAACTCCTTCAACGCCTCCGTCCATCAAGAGGACTGAGTAACCACATTGAACATCTTCAAGAAAATCATCAACTCACCTTTGGATTCAACACTAAACGTGAGTTTTACCACAACTATTATTATTTTATTTTCTATTGTGGGATTATCACAGGGAAGTCTTAAATATATATATATATATATATATATATTATATATATATATATATATATATATATATATATATATATATATATATATATATATATATATATATATATAATATTTTTTTTTTTTTTTTTACCTTCTCACCCCCTGACCACCCCATGTTGAGGCGGCCACACTTCGCTAATGAAGCTTCCTGCCGCAGTCGGTCTCGTCCAGAGATCCTTCAAAGAAGTGATGCCCCAGAAGATTTTGGGGCGAGAGTTGGAAGGACAGCGTAATAGAAAGTGTTTCACGGTCTCCGGGGCCATTCCGCATCTAGTACAGGTGGGAGATGCTGCCTGGTTTATTTTGAATTTGTGTTTGTAATGTTGTAGGTTTGGGTGATGACCGCATCTCAATCTTGCAAGTGAGGTTTGTAAGTGTCTTGGGAGGTTGTTGAAGTCGGGGTTTATTTCGGGGGGGGGTCTGTTAAGGATGTTGTTTGGAGGTCTGTTGATCATGTATGAATGTGTTAGTTGAGTGTGTATATGTTTGGTTGTTGTGGTATTGGGGGAGGAGGGGGGATGTGATTTAGGATCTGTTTGTAAAAGGCGCCGGTGGACGATGGAGGCTGTGTTAGTCTTTGTGGGGTAGGTTGGAGGAGAGTATTGTGACATGGGTGAGTGGGTAGGCGTGTTTTTGCGTAAAATTGGGTGCCTATCATTTCGAGGTGATTCCTTATGGGTAGTATTTTGGTTTCGTTGTGTAGGTGTTGTTGAGGGGTTGTGCGTGTGCAGCCGGTGATGGTGCGAAGGGCTTTATTTTGTGCATTATTTGGAGTGTCGTTAAGTTTTTGTCGGAGAGCAGAGGGTGCCAGACAGGGGAAGCGTAGTTAATGGTGGGGCGTATAAATTGTTTGTAGATTGCAATTGAGGTTTGTATGTTGTTGTGTATGTCTGTGTTGGCCACTGTTTTGAGGATGTTGAGTTTTCTGTTTGCGGCTGAGGTGGTATTTTGAATGTGCTTGGAGAAAGTGAGGCGAGTGTCAAATGTTAGGCCGAGGATCTTTGGGGTTTTGTTGAAGGGTATGGGGGTGTTGTTTAGTAGGACTTGTGGGTGGGTGTTGGATATGTGTTTGTCTGTTGTTATGAGGGTTATGGAGGATTTGTTTGGGGATGCTGTCATCCTGTTTTCGACTAGCCAAGTTTGGAGTTGAGTTAGGTAGTCTTGAGTGAGTGATGTTGCGGTGGTGAGGTCTTCGTGAGTGGTGGCTATAGTTATGTCGTCGGCGTATGAGGTGATGCGGGTGAAAGTTGTTTGGGTTGTGGGAGGTCTGCTGTGTAAAGGTTGAATAGAGTTGGGGAGAGTATGGCTCCTTGGGGAACTCCATTCTTTATGTTGATGGTACGTGATTTATGGCCGTTTTGTTGTATTTGGGCGGTTCTTCCTGATAGGAAGTTGGATAGCCATTTCTTATATATATATATATATATATTGAAAAAGCATAAATAATGGGAAAATATAAATGCGAAAAATGTACAATTAAAAGCTAAACATAAAAAATGCTCTAACAAATGAAATAACTTTTTTTTTTTTTTTAAACAACCACTTATGGGCAGAGTCCTTTTTAAGAAAACCTACACAAGCTAGAATCTAACACACATCACAGGTGGACACAGACAGAAGTCAGGACAGAGGTGGCTGAAAAGGAGGTGCAACAACAAGCAAGTCTGGGATTTCCAGTATTCATGCAAAATTTAAGTGAAACAGGGCATCCCTTGTGCTACAAGGGTGATGGAATGCGAGAGGCTAATTCCCTCTAGCATCTGCCATTCTAATACTTATAGAAAGAGTTAATGTGCTAACATTATGCTGCACTGATAGCTGGTCAAGAGTTTGAAGTACGGGACAGTTAATTAACCCTTTAGCATTTGTCTCATTCCTATTCAAAAGAGTGGAAAAACCAAATATTAGAACAGTACTCCATACAGGGGTGAAGAAGACCTTTATATAACTGGTGCAACTACTCAAAAGAAAAAATTCTCGCAACCTGAATAGTATTCCCAGCTTCTTAGAAATTGCATTACCAACCATTGTGATTTATGGTTTCAAAGATAATTTATTGTTTATGTTTAGACCAAGAATGTTAATGTTCTTTACAGGGGAGACTGTAAAGAACTACTAGAAATTATTAGAAGATAATAACGTTAGGGTATTTTTGAGGAGATATGAAGGAGTTGAATTTGACAAGGTTGCATTGAAACCAATGGGAAATTCCATCAAGATCAGCAAGAATATAAATGGAAAACTGAAATGAGACGCAACTCTAGAAGCAAAAGAGGGAGCAGATTTGAAATGAGTATAAGAATGGAAAAGTAAATCGGCATAAGAGTGAACAGAGTTAGAAATGTTGTTGGGAAAATCATTAATGAAAAGTAAGAATAAATTTTGAGATAGAACAGAGCCCTCAGGAACACCAGAACTGACAGGAAGGGAGGAAGAGGTTGCTCTATCTACAAATGCCAAAATGGAACAATCTGCAAGAAAACTAGACATAAGCAAGTAAAGAGGAGAAAATCCAAAGGAAGGAACTTTAGAGGGCAGTGACATATGCCATACCTGGTTAAAAGCCTTGAATATGTCAAATGCCACCAACAAGACTCCCCATAATCCCCAAGTGTAAAAGCCATAAATCAGTGAGATAGGAAAATATGTTACCATTTGACCTAGATTATCAAAAGCAATACTGATGATTTGAGAAAAGGGAATGAGACCCCCAAGATGATACAGAAAATGTGTTTTTTTGGGAAGTTTCAAAAATTTTACATAGAACACAAGTGAGAGCTATAAAATGATAGTTAAAGGGGTCAGAGCAGCTACCTTTCTTTGAGATCAACTGAACATATGCACACTGAGGAAAAGAATTAGTGTTAAGGTGTAAATAGATGAACAAGGACAACCACCAACTCAGAAGTACACTCCCTCAGAACACAGGAATGCCATCTATGACACTAGCTTTACTGAAATTCTTAGATTTCAGAATCCTATACACCCGATCATGAGTCACAGGTAGAGACATGAGACACCTGAGAGGAGGGATGCCAGAATTGAGCACGGTGGAATTAGATGAAAAAAAGAAGCATTAGCTACAGAACTATCAGGGTGAATAAGAGAAGGAAAAGTAGATTTATTGATGTTAAAGATATTTTTGGCAAGAAGCAAAATATTTCTGTCAACAGAACCATGAAGTTCAGCGTACTTCCTTTTAGTGAAAGTATGCTTAGTCTATCAAAGTAAATCTCCTGCAATGATTCCAAGCTAAATGAAGAGTGATAGGAGAGGGAGCTTTTCCATTCATAATAAACACTCTCTCTCTCTCTCCTGAAGGACACAAGAACAGATGCCATGAATTGTGAGGAGGAAAAAATTTAATTGAAGATGGAATGAAACTTCTATCTCATTGTCAATTACAGACCCTAGCTTTTTGGCAGACACTGAAGTGATATCCAAGCCAAGGTAGGATGCATTTCAATGGTAGTTAGCAAAGAAGTGATGCATTGTCTCTCAATTAGGCTGATAGAAATGCCAGAAAGTACACTTAAGGGATAGTGGAGCTGTTGAAGAAAAAGCATTATAACTAAAGAGCTATATATAAGATTATGGTCAACGGTTAACTTTAGGAGGGGAAAATGGTGTATCTTATAAGGAGTAGTGGTGAAGCATAAACCAAGCGAGTTCAAGAACTGGTTAGGACAATCTGGAATGTTTGTGGTTTTCCTAATCAACTACTCCAGATCATCGAGAATACTGAATGATATGACCTCCTTCCCACCTGTATCAGTATGAGAGGAGCCTAACCACTCAGTGTGGTGTACATTGTAGTAAGATATTTAAAGAAAACTGGAAAGTCTGTTCCATTAGGGGAACAGTAGGAGAAACACAAGATAATGGTAGTGGTAGAAAGGCAGATTTTCAGTCATAAAATATTGAAATTAGGGGATTCAAGATTTATACAATGTGTCAGAGGTGTTAATATTTATATGTGCTGATTAAAATTATGATGAAATTGAAAATGTATATTTTAAATATTTTTATTATGTCAATAAATTTAACAATTTTATAATAAGGAAGAATTAAATGGTCTTTTCTTTATTCAAATGTGTAAAATACAAGTAATTTTAATATATTAATAAAAGGTGTTCCACTCGCTCTCAGAACCAGATATGCATTACAGATATCATAAGTCATCATGTTAATAAATTTTGACACAAACCTTGGTGTATGAGAATCATGCTAACACATAAGGTTATTGCCATTAGCATCAAGGCATGTTTTCCCATGTTATGGAAGTTTGCCACCAATATATTGGGAGTCACGTTAATTGCTTGACAAATGAAAATTTCTCCATTTTTCAAAAAAGTATTATTGTGTTGTTACTTATAATTGTTATATACCTTTCAAGAGTTTTATTATAGGAGAAGATTGATGATTCTTGATTGTCACTTTGGTAGCAAGTGAACTTCATAAAAGAAACAAGTATATTGGGAAACTGATACCTCCTATTCCAACTTTGTCTGAATTCAAGCAAACCAACAAACAGGAAATAAGTAAAAGTGATCTCATTCTTCATTCCCTTACCCAATGTAGACCACAATGTGATCCAGAGTTGTTTTTTTGAGCTATTAGACTCCACAGAAGGAACATCTGGGATTCTAGAACTACTGCTTTGGTCTCAAATGAATCTGGTTTAGGAGAAAAAACAAATCACTTATATGTTTGTAAATTAAAAATAAAAAAAATCATTCATTAGTAATTTCTTCTAGGGGCTATACTTAGAGGTGGAACCCAACAACAACAACAAAAAATAGAATCCCTATTCTTGGGGGAAAAAAATATAAGAAAATTTGTTTATTATTAATTATTTATCAGATTAGGGCTGATAAATAATTAATTACCATAGCATCACTTCCCTTTAACAACACCATCCTTCTGAAAATAGCCAGTACAGTTTCCTGTCATCCAAATTTTTTACAAACTCATTGAAGATATTCATACACAAATTTTATTATGATTAGTACTTTGATAACTATAAGTGCATATATGGTGCTGAGAGCAAATGGGACACCCTGTAGTATCTTCAGAATATTGATTTTAAAATTTTAATATTTGAGAATATGGACAGACATGCAAAATTCTTTAATGATTTAAAGCTCTTTAACTGTGATGCAGAAACAATCTTTTCTCTAGTTTCTACGGTAATTTAATAACGTCTTAGAGTGTATATTTGTCTTCTACTATTAAACAGCCTTTCACTCTCAATAGAAGAACATGGAACAGAGAGATATTTGTAAGCCAATATATGTAAATTTCTAAGCAAAATAGGACAAAAAAATGATCATGATTGAGGAAATATATGCCAGTTTTGCTAATGATCGTTAATTGTCTCATCATATATATATATATATATATATAATATATATATATATATATATATATATATATATATATATATATATATATATATATATATATATATATATATATATATATATATATATATATATATATCCTGGTCTTTTTCTTTTATTTTTTCCATATTCAGTAAACATAAAAATAAAAAATTTAGCTCAAAAATCTTTAAAAAATATTTTATTACATTATGGAAAACCAAGTTAAAGATACAAATAGATAATAATATCTATTGATATTGAGACCCCATACCCCTCACCCATGAGTGGTAAAGGAAGTTATTCCAAATGTATTCATAATTTCTCAGAGGTTCTTTCCCAATAAGTATATGCTTATGCGCCTTGCACTTGTATCTCTAATTTTGATTTCAGTAATATTAAAATAAGGCTTCATAAAAAAACAAAGGATTCTCCATCTTTGCACTTTGAGTATTAATGTTAATTTTAAATTTTTATTATATAAAAATGGTATTTCATGCTTCATTAGACTTTCTTTAATGTATTCATAATTTCTATAATGCAAAATTAATCTAAGTTGGCTTGAAACTAAATAAATAACTTCTCTTCCTACTTCTTAATCAAACTTAGATACATTACAAATGGCCTAATTTTATGAATTTATGAATCAAGTTTTAATAACAATTCATTGAGTTTATTTTTCCAACAATTTTTTAATACAGAGAGTTTTGATTAAGGCCAAATACTTGTGGTTGAGAAAAGGGGTTAGAATTTTGCCAGGGCTAGGGCTGGGGTCTTGGCCAGCCCTGGGGTTGAAAAAAATTTGTATAGAGGTCAAAAGTACTGAAATTTTAGGTTAAGAAAATTAAGATATAATTTTAATTGAGATTAATTTAATTATAAGGAAGGAGTAGAATAGCCAACATTCACTTAAATTAATGATTGTATGCATTTTTTCCAGAAAAAAAATTCACAAAATTACATTTAGCATAATAAAAGTTTGGAAAAAACTACAAAAATTTTTAACATTTTTTTCTTCTGATTCACAATAGTGATTCAACAAGTTTACTTAGGTAAGACTAAGTTAAAATTTGAAAAAATGTTAAGATATAAAAGATAGAATCAAACTATTGCTAAAGAATGTAGAAATGTTACTGTTTTTTGAAACAACCTTAGAGCAGCAACATATTAAACATCACTGCACTCTGTTCCTGAACATTCCATTCCCCCAAATTCTAAAACTTATGATGTAAATATTCAAGAAGATTCTGATAGTGAATATTAATTTAAGTGAATGAATTGTTTATTTCCTTTTTATGGCTTAGGTGGAGATTGTTTCTGAGTTTCGATATTTTTTATATCGATATTTTTTTATGTCGATATTTTATTTTAATCAATATTTTCCTGCCTATAATTAGCCCTAGGCTACTATGTCGTGCAAACGTTCTTGTGTACGTTAGGTCTCTTTTACGGCAAATTCTTGTGTAGGTTAGGCCTCTTTTTACGGCAATTTCGGTAGTTCAGGTTATGATAAGTCGAATTAGGTTCTGCTAGAAAAGTAAGTAATAATAATTGTGTCTATGTCTAGTAATAGTACCTCTGGCAACTCTCTTGTTTACGATAGGCTTCTCCGATATTTTCGATATTTTTTAACAATCGAAACTCAGAAACAATCTCCACCTTTACCCCTTTTTATGTTGCATTCATTTTGCCCCACCCAATATGTAATGCAGGAGTAATAGAATTAAAATCATAATTTTCTTATATTTTGTTTGATTTAATTCACTATTAAGTATAATTTGCGTTTAACCCCAGCAGGTAGACTGCAGTTTTCTGATTATTAGCCGGGGCTGGGGCCTGGGCAAGAGTGCGGCCCCAGTCAGTCCACAACCATAAGGCTGATTTCTTGTTACTTTAGCGCTTTTCACTATAATATGATAGGTAATATTAGAAATGGAGT